>JASDQU010010107.1:254752-282371 GCA_032191745.1 Picea mariana | reverse complement strand
TTTAAAAAACAAAGTTCAAATCTTCAAGTTCAAACTTCAAACAAATAAAAGAAAAACGTTTTTTATCATACCTGGAAATCTTGATCTCTCCGCTGGCGCTAATGGAAGCAAGATCCTTGGCTTTCTCCTCCTTGGATAGATGCACAATGGCTTTCCTCACACCTCTCTAGCTCTCCCACACTTCACAAATGAAATAATGACCAAAAAAAGGCACCCGCGGCCTCAAAAACCCCACTCGCGCACACTTCACCCGCAAAAAAACTCAGCAGGCCAACATATTGGAAAATGTCGGGACACATTGGCAAAATGTCGGGACACAATGAAAGTGTCGGATATGTCACGAAATTTTCGGGGGAAAGTTTCGGCCAGGGGAAAATGTCGGCGACATATCCGACATATCCGATATTTCGGAGATATATTCAACAGTGGATAAAACATAGAAAAGGAGTCAGTATGATTTGCAGCAAGTATCAGCAGTGGAGATTGCTGTGCTGTAGCTGTTCTTTTCGGTGTGTTTTAAATGAGTTAGAGTGTGAAGTTTTTCTTTTGTGTGGGAAAACTGTGCTACATCAGCGGCTGTTGTAGTTCATTCAGTCTTGGTAGAGGGATTCTGCTAGAGAGTGAGCCAGGGTAGTAGAGTGATTCTGCTAGTGTGTGATAGTATGTTTTTTTAGTGAGAAGCTTGTATGTATTTATATTTTCCACAAAATAGAAAGGAATGTGATCACTGATAAAGATTTCTAGTACACCATCCTCAATTCCCAGATTGCTGTGTGTAGATCTCACCTTTAGCTTTCCATCAGTTTGATCTAACCTTGCATCTACAAGCTTGAGATTTCCGTACTTTGCTTTGTTTAAGCAGATCCATAGTTTTTATAGGTGTTTCCAAATCTTCAGTTGTTAGCTGTAGGAAGTGATCATATGAGCACAGATCTGTCTATCATGTATTAAAATTTGACAATATCTTGCTCCTAACACAGACCATTTATCGTGCTCCATGACATGTGCTTACATAAAAAATGATAGAAATTTGTACAAGGAAAACATTTCTTCCTCCATATCAATTTCCAACTGAAATCTCAGTTTGGCAGCCACTTTGCTTTTGGAACTCTCATTAGTCTCTTTTGGACCTGCTACTGACATAGTAGCCAAAACCCAAACAGACTGGATGAATCATCCCCTTAGTCCTGGAAATCATTTAACCCCAAATAAATCACTTTTCTTAACAGTCTATGGAACGGATGTGGCCAGAATTAGAAACACGAGATTCTGTATATAATAGATCAATAGCCAGAGATGAAAAAGTTTAGTTGTTTTCTTTCTATCTAATGCATCTGATAATGTCAATCCAACATTAAATACTGTAACGTGGGGCATATAAGGACTTGGACTTATAAACAACCAGATCGTGACCAAAAACATTTAAATAATCAACAATCCATTTTAAACCAGGCATCTGAAGGCATTTGTGACCATCTAAGAATTGTTTTTTGGCTAGCAGAAAACATTTCTGGTCGTTTCTTGCAATTCCCTGAATCTTTGGTGTATACTGCTTCTCCCATATCTTTACTGAACTCCAAACCTTTGGCACTTCCAATTTTTTAACCTCTTGAATCTCAGAAGTATATAAACATTGGCCCAAAAGATAAAAAGAACAAAAAAGACTGTTACTGCAAAACTACTAATCCTCCAAGAGGAGAACAACCAAGTTAAGTTGAAAGTATTTCCCGAGAGTACTAAGATAGAAGATCTAGGGTGATCTCTCATCAAACCCTAATCCAGTCATATAGAAACCCTTCAGATTTATCACAGCATTTAACAAAATAAAATACTCTAATCGTAGCGAAATAGCTCAAGAGAGAGAGAGCCAAATAGAGAACTGCCCTTACACATTTACCACACTTGATCAAAATAATGAATGAATGTGTTTTACAAACGAGGAGGGTATGTGTATTTATCCACATCCTTCTAGGGTTGGGGCACTATCCCCAAGAAGGTGACTAGGCCGACCTAGTCATAAATGATAAAGTGGGTAACTTACCCACATGTAGGCTAATTAAATCCCTCAATACACCAAGTAGTGGATCCTCACATGGCCTTAAGTGAAGATTACCATACTGTCAACACCCCCCCTTAAATTGAACAAGGATTAATGAATACCCATCTCAACGTAAGGTTAGCCCTATGTACAACATCCTCCCTGAAGATGGAGAGTCCAAGAAGAGAAAGCATTAGGTCGAACCTTCCCCCCTTGATCTTGAACACAGGCCATCTGAATATACAACCTCCCCAAAACACCATAGTACCAATACCAACACGATCCACAACCGGGCAGAGGGGGTCTCTAATGGAGGTCTCAAAGAAGGAGCCAATGAAGTGCATTGCATATAGGATGTCCCATGAGGACAAATATCATAGCGTAGAAGAATAAGATCCACACAAACAAGCCTAAAAACCTCTGTAGAGTCATCAGTAGAGTAAAGTGGGGCATTTCCTGTAGACCTGTGACTAAATATTGTGTTAGCAGCATCATCTAGAAGATTTCTATCTTAAACTGTTACTCCTGCAAGTTCATCAATCCTTGGAAGATGAACTTACAAAACTTGGAGATAAGACTCTCCGTATGACATAGTTTGCTTATAGAAAGATCTTGAATCAGATCTGCCAAAGAGTGTTTAAACAGCCCCATTGCTTAGGGAAAAGAACCATCCTGAGGTCATTAGGGCTAATGAATCCTTTATATAGACCCAAGAAGGAGGAATGAGGAAGGGTTTGAACTTTGAAACCCCCAAAAATAAAAGGATTATCCAAAAAATATGCTGCCAAGTAATCCTCTGGAAACAACCCTGAAACACACGATACCAGCACTGTTCCAAAAAACAGCAAGGAATTTTGAACACAAAATGAGAGAGATAGAGGGTGCGCTTCCTTAGAAGATCACCGATCTGCAAAAGATAGCGCTCAAATTTGCTGGAAAAAGAAAAAGACACAAAAGAATGGAGAGCACTGGTGGTAAACAGGATAGAAAAACCCAAAATTCTGCTGCTGTCCCGAAAAAGAATCGCTGAAAACACTAGTTTTCAGCCCTGAGACAGCCATGAAAATAGTGCTGGATAGGGCAGGGCTAGCCACACTGGCTCTGATACCATGCTGAGAATACTAAGATAGAAGATCTACGGTGATCTCTTCATCAAACCCTAATCCAATCATATAGAAACCCTTCAGATTTATCACAGCATTTAACAAAACAGCAATACTCTAAGTGTACTGGAATAGCACAAGAGAGAGAGAGAGAAGTGCCCTTAGGCATTTATCGCACTGGATCAATATAATGAATGAATGTTTTTTACCAATGAGGAGTGTATGTGTTTTTATACACATCTTTTTAGAGTTGGGGCACTAGCCCCAATAAGGCAACTAGGATGACATAGTCATAAATGATAAAGTGGGCAACTTACCCATATGTAGGCTCATTAAATCCCTCAATACAGCAAGTAGTGGGTCCACACGTGGCCTTAAGTGAAGATTACCCATACTCTCAAGATATCCCAAATCTAATATTCAGACTCTTGCAGATGGAAAAATTACCTTTAAAAATACTATCGTTTCATGCATGAAATAAACAAAAATATTCATCTGCATACAAATCCCTCTCAAATATTTTACTTCAAATGCTACATATGATCTCAATCTCAAGGAAATGGGTATTATAGGAAATAATATCTATCTTCAAGCTCTGACATTAATAAGAGAGGTATGTTATAATTGAGGTAATGAATATTTGAATAGGATAAGATTGATGACAAACTTTTATTTGAGGAACATGTGTGTGTATGTGTGTCTGTGCAGCTGCTAAAGAGGCTATAGAATTATAGTAATTAATCAAAAACATGGAGCTCAACGTATATCAAATCAATGTGAAAAATAGAAAGGCAGAGTAAACATTAACATCGAGCAATAAAAATAAGTCATTTAAAAAAGTGATAAGGCAGAGAAAGGAATCACCACACTACATTGGGAAGAACTAACTGCCTCGCTTTGTCCTACTAACACAGAAAAAGAGAAAATCAGTACCAATAAACAACCATAGCTCATGCACAAATTTTAAAGTGAAGAATAACAATTGAAGCAGAAGAAAAAGAATAGGATAAGTAAGCGCAAATTCTCAAGTAAAGAAAACAAATTGAAGCAGAGAGGTAATGTAACCTGTTGCCCCTTGATTCTTCTGCCCAATGAAACGTGTCTGTTTTCTAGAATCATATGCACAGTAATCAACTACTCTTCGAGCACTGATTTCTGCTTCCACAATCAGAGTATCATCCACCAGATATCCTTTTGTGCGGTCGTGAACATAATATAGAGGCATGAATGTTGTGATGCCACAATCACTCTCTTGGGCATTAAACGTATGTTGTGTTTCTGCACAAGAACAAGAAATTATGTTTCCAGTACTTCTTAATCCATGTAACCAAAGTGAGCAGCTTGAACAAGTACGAAGAGTAGTGGAGGTGACAAAACTAATATTCAAACTCTTTAATTTACTGGATTCTCCAAAACGCCTCATCAGAGCAAAATTTGGTGAGAAGTCAGAGAACAACTGGTTTAAAAGCTTAGAAAAATAGTGCAACAACCAAAACATTATTCAAATATTGAATGCTTTCAACTACTATACCTTATCAAAGTGATAGCACAACGTCCCTTGGATCCTAAGTAGAAACTAATGAATCAGATCTAAATAATAGTGCTTCACTTCTTTGAATAGATTTCAGTAGTGTACTAGAAGCAGAACAAATCAATCTAAATTATTGAAATATTGTCGAAGTAAATTCAGTGATATGCTGAACTGCATATCACAGTATTCTAGTAGCTGATGAGAGTACTTGTTAAAGATAACACCTACTTGTTGCAAGACAGGTGATTGTGTGAAAAAGATGCATGAGGGAGTTACGTGAATGGAGAATGTGAAGTGGCAGTGGAGTATGCAGCAAAAGAGTTAGCCATTTAGTCTCAAGTATTAAAAGTATCTCCTTTGTATAATTTATGACACACCTGAATACAATGCAGATTTGACAGTGGAGTTTTTTACCACGTAGGGGAGTTTTCTCCACTATAACCCCGGTATCAGCCTTCTGTGCATTCAGTCCGATTTATGTGCATGTTTTGGATCTGGATAGCGCCAATTTTGGCATTTATTTATGCAAGTCCCCGCATTTATGTTTCTTCAACATGGTATCAGAGAGAGCACAGATCTGATATCTCTCACAACAGAAGTCCGTGGATTGTTTGCAAACTGGCCGATGGAAAAACTGCTTCTGTGACCTGTCGTACCTCCTGGAATTCTGCTGGACAACGGCATGGAGAGGAGCAATGCCAGAGCATAACTATAGGAGCTGGAGAGACCACCAGTTGAGGAGATTGACACCACCGGTTAAGGAGATTGATGCACTGCTCATTTATAAAAGAAAAAAGTAATGGGTGGGATGGGCATAGCAACGTGTAAGCAAGTGCAAGCCTTCGGCTACCAGATCACCAAGCAAAATCATTAGCTTGCACAATAAGGGTGTGGTTTCTGTGGATGCCTCATAGCGGTGGGGGATGGAGAAACAGCCCCTTGGATGTCCTTGAGGTTGTTCTGGGAACAAAAGCGGTCCCCTCCCGGGCATAGCTATGGACACCACTCTGGCCATCTCGGGCCTAGAGGGTGGGGGGGTTATGCAGAGACCATGGAAAATTTGACAGGCGGTGCTGGGGAGCTTCTGTGTGGGAGTTACCATGACCGTATCTCTTCATATCCCCTCTGAATGAGGACAGGCATTTCGGTTTCATGTTATAAATATAGTCCCTTGTATGGTTTTCACACCTGGAATATAGTGCAGATTTGAGAAGTGGAGTTTTTTACCCTGTTGGGGGGAATTTCTCTGCTCTAATCGCGGTGTCCGTTGCGGTGCTTGTTTACTGCTGTGCATTTAATTAATTGGGCTGTTTAGAAAACTGCTCCACAGCTGGACCAGCCACATAGCAGGAATCTGGGATTGTTACATCAACAGCACAGAACCGTTCCATAGCTGATTACTGGTTTAAGGAAAGAACAGATAAGCGCTCCATTCCCCCAGGTTAAAGGAAGGATAGCGCTCCATTCCCCTAGTTGGAAGGTAAGGATAGCCCACCATTCCCGCACCATTCCCGTCGTGGAACAAAGGAAAGGAATACCTATCTGGCCCCAAAAAAAGATAGAAAACACAGGACAGAAGCACTAAAGGAGGTTGGGACTAGATCCATTATATACGAGTCAATGGATCCATAGCACTTAAGGCCCTACGTACTGGGCTACCCTTTGGGGAAAATAAGCCACCCCAGCACTGCGGAAACTAGAGGAAAGGAACTACATTTATTTTTGCAAGTTTTATGGCATTTCGTTTTTCTTGACAGTACTCATACTGACTCTGCTTCTCTGATACTAAAATTTTGTTTGACATTAGCACAACATACAAGCCTACTTGGAAATTGTCGCTATGGAATCCCTACCTTTTAATCTCCTTCCCAAATAAACATATTCAAAATAGAATATCCAGACTCTAGATCACGAACCAATGGATTATCGAATTGGGTTTGGGTTCTAGGACTTCAGCATGTTTTGGGGAAAAACGACCTTAAGAGCTATACAGAAGACCCCAACGAAAACAAGAATGCAGACTTTGATAATAACTGAAATCAATTATTGTATTGTGAAGAACTTTCCAGACTGCAAAATCATTGTTTCAATGTTACAGACCTAAATTGAGAGATGTCTGAACTTATCTGGAAAGATGAAAAATAAAATAATATGCAACAAATGCCTTCACTCCAAAGCAATTACGGACATACCATGCTTAATGGTGAGCTTGGGACGACTCTGGCTGACAACAGCCAAGATGAAAGAAACATATCTGCTCCAGCCACTTGGTAATGTGGCGGAATCTGCCACATCTAAGTAAATAGACAGGTGGTCCACCTTGTTCCCTTTGGGATATATTAACACACGCCTGAAACATCACAAATCCAAGAACAAATCATGTTCCATAAAAGTAAAGACAAAGCCCAATTCAATTGAATTAAATGGTATCCGAAACCCCCGTACCATTTATGACCTCCCACAGAGAAAATCTCGGAGTAATGCTCTTCGGCATCCAACTTAGAGAAATGTTCAATTGTCCATGTAAATTTTAATTTATAGGTGAGCGTATTCGCCATGGGACGATTCTCCTCTGTGCACTGACTCCCTTTGTCCTACTTCCACCTGTCACAACGATCACCTCGAGATACAAACGGGACAATTCTCCTCTGTGCACTGACTCCCTCTGTCCTACCTCCACCTGTCACAGCAATCAACCTCGAGATACAAACGCACTCCCCCTTCTGTTCCCTCGTACGAAAAATATGCACCCTGCGAACAACTAATAACTGAGTCATGATTCTCACCATCGCCGAACTTGCTGGAATTTGGTCATCAGAGTTTCGTTTATTTGTACTACCGTTCCTTAACTTGTTGGATAACCCATTGTCACGAGGTGGTTTTTTCGTGAGTAAATGCAGGTGTTAATTTTACTGCAAGCTAACGTTCTTTGTCGTGTACTAAATCCAAAACTTCCATTAAAAAATTTGCACCTACCATTGGAGGTTATCCCCCTTCTAACTAAATTAGAGCACGCTAGAATGGAACCTAGTTCTTCACCTTAACTTGTTTCTATCTTAGAATCGTTTTCATGAACAAAGGTAAAGTGTTCATTCAAATGTTGGTAAGAAAATCTCATAAAAATATACAACTTGAATCTTATTAACGTAGGGTTAGACAAAATGTTTCTAACTCTTTCGTAGTGTGTTTTTTTAAATTCCATCACCTAAAACTCAACTTAACTCTCTTATATAGTTTGACATGGCTTGTCAATACACTTTTTGGTTTTTGAAGTTATTTAAAATTATTACAAGATAATTGTCAAATTGATGAAAGTGAGGTAGTGTTATAGCTTCTATCAAGGTTCCGTTTTTTGAAGAAGTGGTGACAATGTTCCCACAAGATGGTTGTTTAGTAACAAAAATCATTATGGTCATTAAGTCAAGTGGGGTGGTACACACCCTAATGAAGTATATGGAAGTGGTAATTTCTTGAAAGGCAATTAATGCTTGACACTTCATTGCTTGACACTTCATTGTAGGAAGTTTTTTTTCGTTTCCTTAAGTGATTCAAATTTTTCTAATGTATTTAATTTTTCAATATGAATGTGTTTACTCAAAGATCCAAATGCATATATGTCTCGGGTTGAGTAATGACAAAAATTTGGTGTTTTACATATTTCACTTGATGATGATGATGCACCAAAGGTTTGTTTCCATTGAGCTCAAAAGCTCGAATGTTTCCAATCTCCACTTAGTATTCAAAATGCACAAAGATATTGCAGATATTCAATAATGTAGCAGAAATGTATCAGAGATGCAACCATAAACATAGATATATAGTAATTTAACGAAATAAATGTACAGAGACATTTATTTTCGGCACGAAATGAGAGCGGAGATATAATAAAGAAATGCACAGAGATATTGCAGATATTCAATAATGTAGCAGAAACGTATCAGAGATGCAACCATAAACACAGATATATAGTAATACATGATTTCTATTAACAAAAGAAATGTACAGAGACTGTAAAAATACAGAGTGAAAGACTCGCTAGAATGGTGGCAGCGTATCTCTGAAAAGAGATGTGACGGCTACTCGCATTCGCAAGAAGATGGTTACAATGAGGCCTTGAAGGCCTTTTTACAATAAACAGGAATGCCAAAAACTCTAGACATCCAAAAACCTAACCCTAGGAGATGAAGCGCCAAAAGTCATGTGGGCCCCGTTTGGGTAAGTTAGTACATCAACTTCCCGGGGTCGTAACTTTTGCATACAATCTTCATTTTAGGCGTATGATAGCTCGTTGGAAAGGTATCGTCGAGGAGACTCATTTTGGGGGCTCAATCATGCTTTTGACTATCACCGAGAACCTAGATCTCGAAAAACCTTCATTTGGGCCCTCAAAATGGCCCCGGAAGTTAAAAACTGCTAAAAATAGTAAATTGCCAAAATTGCCAGAAAACTGTTTTGAGCCAGTCGAAAAAAGTGGGTGGCCACCGATATCCACCTGGATCGTGATTTTTCCATGTAGCATCTTAAATGCATGCTTGGCCACACACAAACCCTTTGGACCCATGTGTAAGAGCCCCCTAGCCACACTAGTAACCACTTGAACCCACTCTAAAGCCCTAAGTTGGCCTCTCTTGGATCCCCATAGCAATTCATTCCATTTATTGGGATTCCATGTTAATTTCTCCCTAAGACAAAGTCCAAAGACCTTAACTTGTTTATCAATTCTTCTACAACTAACAAAATGTGCCATCTTGCCTAACCTGAAAAGTAGTTAGGGATCATCTCACTCTATCATTGAAGGCTGCATTAAAGAAAAGTCCACCCTAACAATTTTTCTAAGTATGGATTCATAGAATTGGTCATCGAATCAAAGGTGCAAACTAGCATAGAATCCTCAACACGGTATGCACATTGTAGTGGACAATTTCAACATAGTATATACTAGAAAATTGAAGTTGTGTCATGAAGGTGCTAATATCCTAGTCACATAGTTCCAATGTTACAACCCAATGCCATGTCTCAAAGTTTATTCACACTAAGATATTGTTGAGTGACCTCAATGCATGCATTTTATTGAAGATACAAAATGTATATTAGTGTAAGCATGTTGGTGTGGATGGACAACTTGGCAAATTGTAGCGCATGAAAAATGACAATGGCGATGGATCATCTTTCTCTCTCTATGTCTTTCTCTCCCTAAATATGAATGGAGGAGAAATGAAGTGATTCATGTTCCCTTATTAGATAATTTATACCTTGTCTATATAATATAAATAGGCAGGTTGTCAATTGGGTCTAGCCCATGTGGTTGAGAGGAGGAATGTTATCCTCCCACCCATGATCAATTCCTGGAGTGACATGACGAGCTCTTAATGAGTATATTTTTGTATCAACCTTGAACCTTAAAGAATCTAGTTTTCCTTAGGTACCATCCTCGAAATGAGAGGAAGCTCCTGATGGATTTCCCCGGGATATGTATTTCACCCAAAAAAAAATGTAAATGAATGGGTTATTGATCAATGAGTCAATTTGTTGTTTATTGGAACAAGTTTTATGTTGTTCATATTTTGTTGTACAAAATTATCGTATTGATGAGAATTTGGAGTTGTTTGATATATAAATCCATTTCTTTCTAAGTTAGCTTACTTATTTGTCATGCCATAGATTAGTGTTGATGTATGCAAGTTGAAACCATCATAGTTTATGTTGTTGTTGTGTGTGAAACTCATTGAATAGAGCTATATAAATGTGAACCTCATTAGGAGAACAATCAGCTCCAATCATGACGTTTTCAATGATATCAATTGGTATGGTCGTTGAAATGTTTTCCATGTTATATTCTACATACTCATCCTATGTGGGGATATGAATATGGTACTAATTGACACCTCGAGACAAGATGAAAACTTTAACTTAAATGTCTATTTTGTCCAACGTTGGGAGAAAATGTGATCTATGATGCACATCTTCCCATGGTCTCTCTAAACTAGTCATTGCCTCCATTATAGCCTCATCTGAAGGTAATACCATGTCTAAGAAATCATGGTAGTTGGGTTTCCTAAGAAAATGTGATCTATGATGCACATCTTCCCATGGTCTCTCTAAACTAGTCATTGCCTCCATTATAGCCTCATCTGAAGGTAAGACCGTGTCTAAGAAATCATGGTAGTTGGGTTTCCTAAGAAAATGTAATCTATGATGCACATCTTCCCATGGTCTCTATGAACTAGTCATTGCCTCCATTATAGCCTTATATGAAGGCAAGACCATGTCTAAGAAATCATGGGCTGAAGGCCCATATAACCTAAGAAAATTGATCATGCTCCTCCCAAGAGGGTAGATCTTATTGAAGTTATGCGAAGGCCATTTGAATGGCTTGATAAGAGGCTTCAACCATAGAAAGGGGCATTACCAGACCTATATAACCAGTTTCGAACTCAAAATACAAAGAATCTAGCATGATCCACATATCCCCTCCAAATCAAATCAAATTAAATGTTAGGATGCACTTAAATGAATAAAAAAATAGAGAAAGATTGGGAGATTCACATTGAACTATTCCAAATAGGATTTGACAATCTCAATGAAAAAGTTGACAATATGGATAGAAAATTGACCACTATTGCTCATTTGTTATAGAGATTAAGTATAGACTTTGGCACAACATTGTAGATTGGTATCCACTTGAAGCCCCTGAGAAATATTAGAATCGTGAAATTGAGTGGTGGAGGAGAGTTTTTTGTTGAATCTAGATTATTCTCTTGAAGTGGAAAGCTTTCCCTATGACAATGAGATGTATGCCCTATGACTTAATGGTTGGTTGAGGTGGTTCCATTGTTTTTATGAAGTGCAATAATTTACATATGAAGGCAAATTTCCTTCATAAAGTCGTGCATGTGCAGAGAAGCCTTGTTATAGTGGAATAATTTGTGTGAATGCAAACTAACACTCGACACCACTCCATGATTGTTATGGAATGAATTTAAAATCATAATCAAGAAATTTTTTTATATAGACATCTGTTGGAATGAGAAAAAACAATGGTATCAATACCTAAAACAAAAGTCCAACTAGAGGGTGGATGTTGTAATACCGATGTTTCTCCCATCTTGTAAATATAACTAGAACTTGTCAAAAGATTGTGGCAGACTAAATATGTGTGAATGTTGGATTTGATGAACCTTTTGTTATAAAAGGTAATGTATGCATTTATGTTATTAATTAAAATGGATAGTGTTGCATAACTGTTGAAAGGGGGGTTTGCCAAGATAGATCATGATGTTATGAGAGAGATTGTGAGGGGAACCATAAATGGTTGAGATGATCCCCACCAAACCAGTACCTTACTAGATTTAATTGCTCAGGCCCAGAAGAGTCCTTTGACCCATAAATGAATTACCAGTCAGACTGGTAGTTGGAAAAGCCCTCCTCAAGAGTTAATGAGGAGATGGGGCAGAGTATCCATCTACAAGGCTTCTAGACATGACCACGAGCTGGGGATTCAGAGCCACACAATCATGTTGAGGAAGGAAAGAAAGGAAGTAATTTCGAGAGTAGAGCAGAGAAACCAATCTCCAGAAGAGGGAAGAGCGCTTACAACTCTCTAGGTCGAAGGAGAACTGAGGAACAAACTTGTTATGGGTGCAAGAAGTTGTTGGAAGCATTTTCAGTCCAAGATGATAAATGAGGTTGATGAGTGAATGTGGAAGTACTCATTGTAGACCCCCTTTCTTAGTACAGATAAAACCATTTTCTAAGTTCCTGAGAGATGAGGGGAGTAACCTCTATCCCTGGTTGTCGCTGAGCAAGAAGAAAGAGTCTCTCTTAGAGCATTGTGGTCTAGCTAGGGGGTGGCCATTGGTAAATCCATTCATGAGTGGTTGTGCCTACAGTTGGGTAGAAATAGGCACTCCTTTCAGCAATCGCTTCATGATTTCTAGTTTCTGATAAGTATTTTCATACTCTATGTATCGGAATTTTAAATGATGATTGAATATACATGTTTATGACTAAAACCTGTATTGAATGATTAAGGTAGAAATGTTTATCGTTTCTCTGTGAACCCATGCTTTTGTATGGTATTTTGTTTGCCTTAGTTTAACAACTAGAGAGTTATGGGATGTGGGTCTGCAAGAGAGTCGGGGTAGGGTTAACTGGAATACTTAAGTCATGTCGACCTCTTGAATTTACCTTCGCGGGAATGCTAAGTTCGAACTCTGTGGAAGGAGGGCACCTCCTTCAGACCCTTCACCTGTATGACCGAGGGCTCATGCCCATGGCCTTAACCAATTCACAGCTAAGAGTTAAGCATGTAACCCATGAGAATTATCGGAGGACCCATATGAACAAGGTCTAGGAACCCTGCGCTAGGCCCGAAAGGAGCTAATCCTTATGGCTTTGGAACTCTGAGAGTTCATAGCTATGGGGTGTTACGACCTTACCATTTTCAAACAGGTCGAAGGAAACTTGTTGCTACAGCTACCCACAATATCGAATGACATGTGGTAGTGCCCCTAATCGTGACAAATGGACCCGTCCCACTGTTAAACCCTGACCCACTTACCACTCACAAAGTATTGCGAGTCTTGGATCCAAGGGTATTTGGGAGTCCCCCTGGTTGTTGGATCTACGCTGAGGTCACTACGACATTGACTACTTCGAGAGAAAAGAGGTGTCATAGCACCAAATTCCTCGAACGCCAGAGTTGCAAATTAATTATGAACCGTGGATCCGGGGAGTCTGTTGAGAACCCCTCTTAATTGTCTGATCAACCAGTGAAGGGACTCACATAGAACACTTCGACGAAGTCCTACTTCAGGAGAACGGATCTGCTATAACGCCAAAACCCCTAAATGTTGGAGTTGTGAATTAATGTGAATCGTAGATCTAGGGACGCTTAAGGATCCTTCTTGGTCATTGGATCCATGTTGCAGTCAGTCCGGTGTTGACTACTCTGGGAGAAAGGGTATGGTAAGAAAGCGAAAACCTCTGAACGTCAAACTCGCGAAGTCATGAAAGCCATAGATCTGAGGACACTGCGAGTCTGTACCCGACTGTTAGATCTAGACTGTGGTCAGCCCGACGCTGACCACTCCGAGAGCAAGGAGGAGGTCACACAGCGGATCCTCCAAACATCGAAGTTACGAAGTAACGAAGGGTGTATATCAATGGGTTTACGTGGAATCTTTTTGACCATTAGATCTAAGGGCGTAGAAAGGATATCAGTCTGGAGTGACGTGGCACGTTGATGTCACCTAGGGTGACGTGGACCCACATTTGGCATGCCACTTGTCACCTAGATTCGTACGTTTCATAGACCCTATGTGCCCATTAAACGTGACACATGTCACCCACTAAAGGGGTCATGTGTCACCTTTGCCTTGCCGCGTGTCACCCCATGGCATGTATGTGCTTGGATTATTGGTGGGTGGAGTACTCGGGACCCACTTGTCCTTGCCTTTACATTTGATACACCACCACGTGTAAGGGTGGACCCTTTGGGAGTTCGAGACTTCAGAACTCTGGAGGTTTAGAGGGTAGTGTCATAGATAAGCCAAATGGACCGAAGGTCGAAGCCACGTGGTGATATTTCGGGCTCCTTCAAGAGTTTGTCATTTTGGGACTTCGAAGGTTAAGCGCGTAGAAAGAAAAAAGGGTGTTCAATGTTGAAGCGTCGAATGTTGAACTCCCCTTTAGCTTATGTGTTAAACAAGGAGCAAATCTCGCCATTGGATTGGACAGTGGATGGACTTCCACCATGGATGTAGGAACTCTAGGGAATCTCCGGGACTTCGGGGAACTTGGGATGGTATGAATAAGATGGACTTACGTGGGTGCCATGTGGTCCTTGACTATTAATGCCCAAAAAGCTTCGGGAGGCCATAAATTGCAATCCAGAGCCCGGATTTGAGCCTGGTAGTAGTCGTTAGAAAGCTACGATTGATAAGAAGAGGATGGAGACCTTAGAAAGAGAATTCAAGATGATTAAAGTAAGAAATTTTTTTATGCCCCATCCCTAGAAAGTGTACTTAGGGGTCAAGTGTGTTACAAATTGGTATCAGAGCGGGAAACAACACTTGGCCTGCTTGGGATCATGAACGAGTCAGATAAAAATATTATTAGATAACTTTTAAGGGTAGAACCCTATCTTACCCCATTTCTAAGAGGCTTATTTAAACCTCTACTGAAGAGAGGAATGAAACTTTCTGCTATTGTATATGTTTTGAAAAAAATATGAACTGTGTGTTGTTCATAAATTAGTAGATGATTAACTAACATAAAATGTTTTATCAACACTCAAGCAGTTGGTGGTAACCACCACATGAAGGATGGTGACACACCATGAATTTGGGGAAATCTCCCACAATAGAGAGGAAGGATCTGATGAGAGGAGGGCGGTGGAAACCCCTCCAGATTTGGCTGAAACTATAAGAAGCCTCATGGAAAAATTACAAAGTTGTAAGGATGACAATGAAAGGTTGATAAAAGAGCAGGAAAAGCAAAATGAAATTAACGTAGTCTTACTGCATAGCTTATGAGATATACAAAGGCAGCTACAACATGGACCAATAACCAATCATATGGACAAACATCACACTAAGAAAACCCAAAGTCCACCTGAGATACAAAATCATGGCCCTAAAAGTGGCCACACAAGGAGAAGCACCTCAAAGAAGGCCCAACATGGAGTCAAGAGACACTCATACGAAGAATCCTCTAGTGAGAAAACTTACAACTCAAGGGGATCTTTTAGTAGAAAAACTAGTTCACATTCCCAGAAGAGAAGAAAGAAGAGGAAACATTCCAAGAGTCGTGACCCTAAAGAGTTTAAGAAAGCCAAACCACCCACTTTGGATGGAGAAATTAAGAAGGGGGAATAAGTAGAAGTTTGGCTACTTGGCTTGAAGAAGTAGTTCAAATTTCATGACTACTATGAAAACCTATAGGCTTGAATAACCATTTTCAACTTGAATAAAGACCTCCATTTGGTGGGAGGACCTTAGGAATGTGAAAGGAATCCATGAGAAGGAATTGTCATGGAAACAATTTGAGAAATACTTCAAGAATAAGTATCTGTCAGAGAAATACTTTGATGGGAAGACCAAGGAGTTCTATGAACTCAAGTTAGGACAACTCACAATAGATGAATATATCAACAAATTTCTTGTGCTGATAAGGTATGTGCCCTACATAAAGGATGAAAAGGTAAAAATGCAACGATTTATTAGTGGAATGCCTCAGTCCTTCCAGGACAAAATTGAGTTTGATGAGCCAAAGACTCTAGAAGACACTATCTAGAAGGCAAGGTATTGCTATGAGAAATTCAAGAATAAGACAAAACCTCATGAGGATTGGAAGAAGAAAAGTAGTTCGAGATTCAAACAGAAGGGGTTCAAACCCTCAAGATTTAAGAACCATGGAAAAGGTTCTAAGATGAGTCTTCCTACTAAAAGTGTATATCAACAAAATTTCCCATCTTAGAGTGGAATAAACCCTTTGGAACAACCTCCGGTAAGACTGATAACACAAAGAGAGAACCCTTGAAATGTTGGGGTTGTGGAGAAGAACATATGTCGAGGGACTGTCCACATAGGAAACAGAACAATAGGAGGATCTACAACGTCCAAGAGGCTACCACAGTCAATAAGATGGCTAGGAGCATGCCACAAATTTATGCAGCCTTGGATAATAGACAAGTTGACCACCAAGCTTCAGTGGTGGAAATGGAAGCTATTATTTCCAACCATCTAGTTTCCATTTTAATTGACCCTGGTTCTAATTTGAGTTATGTTGCCCCTCAAACTATTGAGAAATGTAAATTACAACAATTTAAACATATTAAATCATGGCTGGTAAAACTAGGCACTGGAACCAAAAGAAAAGTAACAAAGGTTATACCGGCATGCCAATTCATTATGAATGGATTACCCACCCAAGCAACCCTAAACATGCTCCCTTTAGGATCTTATGACCTACTGATTGGCATGGACTGGTTGGTTATCCATAAAACCAAGTTGGATTGTTACAATAAAACTTTGGAGTGTGAAGATGAAGAAGGGAGAAAGATAACCCTAAAAGGGATCCAAAAGCTTGTCTTAGTGAGACAAATATCAACCCTTCAAGTGAAGAAGTATTGCAAAAAAGGGTGTCCCTTGTATGCAATACAAGTGTTGAACTCCGTTGAGAACAGTGAAACAAGCCTAGAGGACCATCCCATATTAAGAGAGTATAAAGATGTGTTTCCAGAAGAGGTACCAGGTCTGCCTCCAAGAAGAGATATTGACTTTTCAATAGAGCTTGCACCAGGAGTGGTGTCAGTGTCTAGAACAACCTATAGAATGAGTACACCAAAGCTAGTTGAGCTAAAACTACAGCTAAAGGAGATTATGGACAAAGGCTAAATTCGGCCTAGTGTGTCTCCATTGGGAGCACCAACCTTATTTGTGAAAAAGAAGGATGACACACTCAGGTTGTGCATAGACTATAAACAACTCATTAAGATGACCATTAAAATTAAGTATCCCTTGTTAAGGATCTATGACTTATTTGACCAATTAAGGGGTGCTACAATTTTATCCAAGATCGACTTGAGGTATGGATACCATCAGGTCAAAATTAAGGATGAAGACATCCACAAAAAGTCTTTAGGACACGGTATGGTCGTTATGAATTTGTGGTGGTGCCATTTGGACTTACCAATGCACCAACTACTTTTATGTGCTTAATGAATAATGTACTCAGTAAGTTCTTGGAAATATTTGTATTGGTTTTCATTGATGATGTCCTAATCTATACCAAGAATAGGGAGGAGCATGAAGAAGATCTCAAGCTAGTGCTTCAAGTGCTAAGAGAACATCAGCTCTATGCTAAGTTTAGTAAGTGTGACTTTTCCAGAAACAAGTCCATTACTTAGGCCATGTTATTTCCGAAGAAGGAGTGGCAGTTGATCCTGACAAGATCAAATCCATTATGGATTGGCCTACCCCAAAGGATGTATCTGATATCATATCCTTTATGGGCCTAGCATGATACTATAGGAGGCTCATAAAGGGATTTTCCAAGATAGGTTTCCCAATCACCTCCCTTCAAAAAAAGGGAGCTAAATTCATTTGGACATCATAATATGAAGAGAGATTCTAAGAGATGAAATTCCTTCTAACCAATGCACCTATGTTGAATATTGCAGACCCAAACAAGGACTTCCTTGTGTGTACAGATGCCTCCAAGGAAGGGATTGGAGGACTCCTTATGCAAGGACATGTAATTTACTACGAATCCAGAAAATTGAATGAGCATGAAATCAATTATGTGACCCACGATCTAGAATTGGCTGCCATAGTACATGCTTTAAAAATGTGGAGGCATTACCTCCTAGGTAGGATATTTGTTCTTATGACATACCATAGTGGGTTGAGATATATGTTTGATCAACCAAAAATCAATGCTAGACAAGCTAGATGGATGGCTCTCCTTAGTGAGTTTGATTTTGAAACCAAACATATCAAATGAAAAGAAAATAGGGTGGTTAATGCCCTTAGCAGAAGTGTGAAAGTGATTCACTTGGAAGCTGTAAGAACCCGTGAAACAAACGTCAAGGAGAAAGTCAATAGTGCACAAGAAACATATGCATTTTTAAAGACTCTGAAATCATACTTAGGGCAAGATCCTAGAGGGTTGAAGAATGAGGGTTATCAATTGTTCAATGATGGCCTATTAACTTACAAAGGTAGGTTGTATATTCCAAATTGTGATGACTTGAAGAGGTTCATAATGGATGAAATACACAAAAGGCCATTTACTGGTCATCCTAGTTATCAGAAGATGATCACAACCACTAGGAAACTATTTTATTGGCCCGAACTGAAAAAAGGACATAGTTGATTACTTGGCTAATTGTCTAGAATGTCAGCAAGTTAATACAGAGCACCGACATCCAGCAGGGCTATTGCAGCCCCTACTAATCCTAGAATGGAAATGGGAAACCATATCCATGGATTTCATCACAGGGTTACCAAAATCAACCAAACATAATGACGCCATCATGGTAGTTGTGGAAAAATTGAGCAAGGATTCTCACTTCATTCCCGTCAATTCAACTTGCAAGGAAATACATATTTCCAATATTTTCATGAAAGAAATATTTAGACTGCATGGCATGCCTAAGGAAATCATATATGACAAAGGTACAAAATTTACTTCAAACTTTTGGAAGTCTTTGTTTGCTGGTTTTGAAACTAAATTGCTATTTAGTACAGCCTACCACCCTCAAACTGATGGACAGACGGAGAGGGTAAACCAAGTGTTAGAAGACATGTTAAGGATGCATGTAATGCATCATCCTAAGAAGTGGGAAGACTACCTACCACTGGTAGAATTTTCCTACAACAATGGTTATCAAGAGTCATTGAAGATAAGCCCTTTTGAGGCCCTCTATGGTATACAATGCAAGATTCCAATCAGTTTGGATAACCCATTTGAAAGAATTACAATCAGGCCAGATATGCTGAAATAAATGGAACAACAAGTAGTTCAGATAAAACATAATCTGAAAATGGCTCAGGATAGACAAAAAATCTATGCAAACAGAAAAATGACTCCTAGAGAAATCAAAGAAAGGGATCATGTGTATCTCAGAGTGAGACCCATTGAAATTTCCTTGAGAATGGGAGCTTGTGACAAGCTGGCACCTTGATATTGTGGACCCTTTGAAATTTTGGATAGAGTGGGACCGGTAGCATATAGACTAGCACTTCCTCCCATAGTGAAGGAACAATTTTTTTTCCATGTTTTGTTACTGAAGAAATATGTACATGATTCTAATCATATAATTGATTGGTCTATGATTCAGGTGGAACTAGAGGGATAATTCCTTCCAGAACCACAATGAATAATAGACTTGAAGGAAATCCCACTCAGGAATAGAACCATTTCATAGGTCAAGGTGCAGTGGAAACATTTTGGTTTAGATGAGGCTACATGGGAAATGACGGATGCCATGAAACAAGCATATCCATTTTTGTTTACTTCTGTACATACAGAGCACATCGATAGGTAGAACATTGAGGACGATGTTCCTTTAAGGGGGATGAGATTCTAATACCCCTATTTCCCCCATCTTGTAAATATAACTAGAACTTGCCAAAAGATTATGGCAGACTAAATATGTGTGAATGTTGGATTTGATGAACCTTTTGTTATAAAAGGTAATGTATGTATTTTTGTTATTAATTAAAATGGAGAGTGTTGCATAGCTATTGAAAGGGGGGTTTTCCAAGTTATATCATGTTGCTATGAGAGAGATGGCAAGGGGAACCATAAATGGTTTATATGACCCCCACGAAACCAGTACCTTACTAGATTTAATTGCTCAGGCCCAGAACAATCCTTTGACCCAAAAATGAATTACCAGTCATACTGGTAGTTGGAAAATCCCTCTTCAAGAGTTAATGAGGAGATGGGGTAGAGTACCCATCTGCAAGGCTTCTAGACCTAACCACGAGCTGGGGATTCATACCCACGAAATCGTGCTGAGGAAGGAAAGAAATGAAGTAATTCCGGGAGCAGAGTGGAGAGACTAATCTCCAGAAGAGGGAAGAGCACTTGCAGCTCTCTGGTTCGAAGGAGAACTAAGAAACAAACTCATTCTGGGTCCAAGAAGTTGTTGTCAGCGTTTTCAGTCCAAGATGATAAACAAGGCTGATGAGTGACTGTGGAAGTACTCATTGCAGACCCCCTTACTTGGTATAGAGAAAATTATTTGCTAAGTTCTTGAGGGAGGAGGGGAGTAACCTCCATCCCTGAATGTCGCTCTACAAGAAGAAAGAGTCTCTCTCAGAGCATCCTGGTCTAGCTAGGGGGTAGCCAGGAGTAAATCCGTTCATGAGTGGTTGTTCCTAAGGTTAGGTGGAAATATGCACCCCTTTCAGTAGTCGCTTCATGATTTCTGGTTTCTGATAAGTATTTTCATACTCTGTGTATTGGAATTTGAAATGATGATTGAATATACATGTTTATGAATAAAACCTGTATTGAATGATAAGGGTAGAAATTTTTATCATTTCTCTATGAAACCATGATTTTGTATGGTATTTTGTTTGCCTTATCTTAACAACTAGAGAGTTATGGGATGTGGGTCTGCAAGAGAGTCGGGGTAGGGTTAATAGGAATACTTAAGTCATGTTGATCTCTTGAATTTACCTTTGCGGGAATGCTAAGTTCGAACTCTGTGGAAGGAGGGCGCCTCCTTCATACCCTTTAGATGTATGATCGAGGGATCATGCCCATGGTCTTAACCAATTCACGGCTAAGATTTAAGTGTGTAACCCACGATAATTATCGAAGGACTCATATGACCAAGGTCTAGGAACCCTGCGCTAGGCCCGAAAGGAGCTAATCCTTCTGGCTTGGGACTCCGGGAGTTCGCAGCTCCGGGGTGTTATGACCTTATCATTTTCAAATTGATCGAAGGAAACTTGTTTCTATGGTTACCCACAAGATTTAGTGACAAGTGGCGGTGTCCCTAACCATGACAGATGGAATTGTCCCACTGTTAAACCTTGACCCACTTACCACTCACGAAGTATTGCGAGTCGCAGATCCAAGGGTATTCGAGATTGCCCCTCGTCGTTGGATCTACACTGAGGTTAGTTCAACGTTGAATAATTTGGGAGAACAAAGGTTTCATAGCTCCAAATTACTCGAATTTCAGAATTGCGAATTAATTATGAGTCGTAGATCTAGGGAGTTCGTTGAGAACCCCTCTTAACTATCTGATCAAGTAGTGAAGGGACTCGTGTACAACACTTCGACGAAGTCCTACTTCAGAAGAACAGAGCTGTTATAACGCCAAAAACCTCGAAGGCCAGAGATGTGAATTAACGTGAACCATAGATCTAGGGACACTTTGGGACCTTCTTGGCCATTGGATCCATGTTGCGGTTAGTCTAGTGTTGACCATTATGGGAGAAAGGGGATGGTAAGTGAGCGAAAAAATACAAAGGCAGAACTCGCAAAGTCATGTGAGTCGTAGATCTAAGGATGTTGTGGGGCCATACCCAACCGTTAGATCTAGATTGTGGTGAACCTGACGTTGACCACTACGGGAGCAAGGAGGAGGTCACACAGCGGATCCCCCGAACGTCGAAGTTACGAAGTAATGGGGGCTATAGATCAATGGATCTACATTGATGATTCTCTACCATTAGATCTAAGGGCGTCAGAAGGATATCAGTCTGGAGTGACATGGCATGATGACATCACCTAGGGTGACATGGACCCACATTTGGTGTGCCACGTGTCACCTGGATTAGTACGTTTCGCAGACCCCGTGTGCTCATTAAAACGTGACATGTGTCACCCACTGAAGGGGTCACGTGTCACCTTTTCCTTACCGCGTATCACCCCCTAGCACGTATTCTCTTGGCTTATTGGTGGGTGGAGTACTCAAGACCCAACTGTCCTTGCTTCTATGTTTAATACACCACCACGTGTGAGGGTGGACCCTTTGGGAGTTCAGGACTTTAGAACTCTGGAGGTTTGGAGGGTAGTGTCATAGATAAGACAAATGGACCGAAGGTCAAAGCCACGTGGAAAGATTTCGGGCTCCTTTGGGAGTTTGGGATTTCAGGACTCTGGAGGTTAGGCACATAGAAAGAAAAAGGGGCGTTCAGCGCCGAAATCCCCTTTAGCTTATGTATTAAACGAGGAGAAAGTACCACCATTGGATTGGATGATGGATGGAATTCCATCATGGATGTAGGAACATTAGGGAATCTATGAGACTTCAGGGAACTTGGGATGGTATGAATAAGATGGACTTATGTGGGTGCCACGTGGTCCTTGACTATTTACACCAGAAGAGCTTTGAGAGGCCATAACTTGCAATCTAGAGCCCAGATTTGAGCCCGGTAGCAGTCGTTAGAAAGCTACAGTTGAGAAGAAGAGGATGGAGACCTAAGAAAGAGAATTCAAGACAATTGAAGTAAGAAAATATTGATTCCCAATCACTAGAAAGGGTACTTAGGGGCCAGGTGTGTTACAAATGTTATATCCAAGAATTCAACCACTATACTAATTAGGTGTAAAGTAATAGATTGAATTTAAAATCATAATCAAGGAAGACATATGTTGGAATGAGAAACAACAATGGTGGCAATACCTACAACAAAAGTCCAACTAGATGGTGGATGCTATATCCAAGAATTCAACCACTACACTAATTAGGTGTAAAGTGATGGATGAAAAAGCATAGTACATCACCAAGTTCATTGCCAGGTGATCATGCCAATTTAGTAGGATCTTGACATGTGTAACATCCTGCTCTTGCGCGCACTGAGCAGACTTATTATTTGAGGAAACTTGTGTGCAAGTGATCTGGGTCATTATACTATTGGTTGTTTTGATTATGATTATGAGATATTGTGGATTTGATGATATGTTATTTTTGTTGTATTTACATCGACAAGTGATATTGATTGGGTTCTCTTGAGTGTGAAGGAATATGGACATTAGAGGATGTCGAGGCATCGATGAAACACCTTGGACTCCGGATTGAGTCAGGGAGTGGACTATCAGGGTTTGAATGTTGTTGATATGACATATGTACATATGATTAGATATTATGATTTTGATTGTTATCGCTGACATATTTCATTGATGGATGTAGGAGGACGATAACTTGCTGACTAGACTCACATTTGGAGTAAAGGGGTCACACATGACAACCAGAGACATTGAGGGAGAGGTGTTGCAACATCCCTGCCACAACCTACTAGCACTCCCACCATGTCTCAAACTGTAGGTTAACGATTACCTAGTTAGAGAAGACCCATGATGCCATGAGGGCATACTATGAGAGTCGCTCATGATGATTCTAAGGGGCGTGCAATAAGACAACGTCCTTATTCCTTAGAGACCCTTAGTCTCCCACAAGATCACCTGATGGAGTATTGACTCCAGGGGTTTGACATCTACCAAATTCAGTTAAGAGGTGAGTGGCACCCTTGGAGCACATAGTCCATCTTGAAGGGCATGTTGCGCAAATAAAATAGAAAGAGGCGAGTGGCACCCTTGGAGCACGTAGTGCATCCTAAAGGGCACATCTTGATTTTAACCATGGTAAGTTAATAAACCTAGTGCCTAGAAAACTATGCCTCCTTAGGACCTGGCCGACCTTAAAATGAATGATGTGATGAGTAAAGTTTAATAACAAATTTTCCCTTGAGAACTGTCGCCAAGCCTAGTGAATTTAAAACATAGGTCTAAGTAGAACCTCTGAACAAAAAAAATCTAATTAGACATATAACAAGAAGGGGGTAAAGAAAATCCAAGCTTTATTAATTAAAGTAAAAATTTTAATGAAGGTTTAATTATTAAAGGGGGTAAATGGTTGTTTGTCTAAACTTTCTAATTATGAACTTAGTTAAAAAGGGGGAAAATTAAATAAAAAGGGAAATTTAAAGAAAAACGGAAACTTAAAGAAAAGGGGAAACTTAAAGAAAAAGGGGAATGTCTAACTTAGTAAGGAATCTAGCCTTTGGAACTTTCTATTTATGAACTCAACTAGGATTAAGTAAGGCGTAAGTCATTTAAGAATTATAAGGGAATAATGGGACACCGAGGATTATTTTTAGGAATGCTTTTAGGTGGGTGAGGGAAATAGGAAAATTTAATTAAATAATAAATTGATTTTTTGGTGCAACTAGGGGATCGAGCGACATGTGTACGGGGGAGGTTTTTCCTAATTAAATAAATGAAAAATGAATCTAATGAGGGTTTGGGAAACTAATCACTTGAAAAATCTATAAAAAGGATGGTAAAGGAGGGGTAGGGATCACATCTGGTTTGCGTAAAGTTACGCTGCCAGAATTTTATCTTGATTGAATTTCTCTTGTGGGAGTTGGGATACCCAGCTCGGGCAACGAGTGGTAGCTCGACCTTGCAAGGCGAGATGGGAGTTATAATTATATGGTATTGTGTGCATGGACCCTTTGCGGCTTGGGGGGCTCAAAGGGAAGAAGAGTACCCCTAGCATTGGCTGGGAGGTACCGGTGAGGTCTCATCGGTTGGCAAGCAGGAGCTAGACGGAGCGCATGTGGGACAATGACTACAAAGCATTTTCATTTGGCTATGGTACGCATGTGTATAATTTGTATTGAATAGTAGTTAATGTCATGTATATGCATTTCTCTAACGTTGAAGCACACATGTGTAAATGAATTAAAAGAAAAATATTTTTTTATTTTCTGCATATGAATATTTATCCAGGCGATAACGCACATGTGTGATTTTGTTGAAAGGTATTTAAATTTATGTTTCTGTGTCTTCTTGGTACGCCAATATTTAGAAGCGATTCGATACTTTGGCTACTTGTGTTGTTTGAACTTCTAGTTAATTAGATGTAGTATTTTAATTGATTTGGAATGTTCCTGAATGACACCCAGTTTTCTCTAAATTTTGCGATTTCCTTGTTAAAACTTAGCTGCGACACTGGTCTAGTTTTTTGAAGTTTCTGATATAACCAGTTCTTTATCTGTTCCCTTGGTGCTGATTTATCTTAGAGAGCGTTTTCTTGTAGTAGTCCACTCGTGGACACGTACTGAATCCTCCCTTAGCACCTATTGTGGACGATACTGAGTCGTTTGAGGACTAAGGCTTGGGCATAGATGCTCTCGATTGACTCAAGTGTTGGTGGCAACATGTGAATGGATTAAAGGAGAGGTCAATGATCGAACCCAAACCCTGGGGATTTCCCTTTACTCTATACTCCAGTATTACGAATTCCCTTTGCTTGGTGTGATGAGCATGTTGGTCATTATTTGAATTTTTTTTTACCCCATAGAAAAAGTAGAAGTATCGCGCACATCCGTTCTTGTCCTAGCTTCTCTTCCTTCTTGAGAGAAGAGAGAGCATCAATACCATTGACCGTTGCATAGTAAACCTCATTTTGAGAGTCAGAGCCCTGATGGGCGTACTTTTTGGTCCCCACTTCCTCTAGCTCGATTACAGATTATTATGCCAAGCCATGCTCATGCTACTAGTCATATCCAGATGTGGATCCCACGGTTGAACATCCACCGGATTACTTACGCAGATTAAAAAGCAACAAGGGAGTTAGAGATCAAGTTCAAATTTGTATCCCGCCCACGACCAGAGCAAATGGATATATATATACCTTAGGCAATATAATTAACTTACATAAATTCACTTAATCCTCGTTAAACTGAATCTATATCTTGCCCGTGCTTCCTCATTTTTATCATTACAGCCTACTAACCGTATCAATTAAATAAGTAGTGGTTAAGATGCTTTACTTCGCAAAGATTTGATTTAAAATTGAAGAGTTTTAATTCCATTTAAATAACTACCGTGTGCTGTTAATTTACACAGAAAATCTTCAGCGATTAGAACTGGTAGTGTTCTGTAATTCAGAACGTCTAAGTTATTTTATTGGAAGCGAGATTTACTGCCAGCAATTTACTATGGCAGAGATGTCAGGGTGGAAGCTATTTTTGTAATTGACAAAAATTGCGCTTATCTCAAAATTTGCATTATGGCAGAGATGTCATAATTTGCGTTTATGTCAAGGGAGGGTGCATGTCACAACTAGAACACACTCCACCATTATTTCTGGATTGATAGGATAATTTCACCTTTATTAAACCTTGTTTACAGTGTTTTCATTTCAGGGAGGTAAAACTTAATGATGTAAAGCTTGATATAAACATGTTGTTGTGTTGGTTTAATCATTATTTTACTTGAAACCTAATATAAATGATAAGTTGTATATAAACAACATTAGATTAATCGGTATTAGATTAATCATTAATTGCTTGAAGATTTATGTAAATGATAAGCAGTACAAAACAATATTAGATTAATAAGTATTTTTTCTTGAAATTTACATAAGCAGTATTAAATTAATCTTTGTTTTAACTGAAGCTTTAGACTAATGGTGTAAAGCTTTAAATAAATAGGTTGCAGTTTTAGATTATCTTTATTTTTATTGGAAAGATTGTAAAGTTGATGTTGTGTAAACTGGATGAGATAAAGTTATCATGAATGTATATAGATTCATGATGTATGATGCAAGAAGTTAATGATGTAAGATGAAAGGTTTTAAAGGAGAATAAACTCTATGATTGTAGAAGCTACAAGGATGTATTACCAGTGTAGTTTTATTAGCCATTTCTTTATTTAAATTGCCAAGTTGAATGAATGTAGTTATTGTTTACATGGACATGATGTTTGCATGATTAAATAAAAGACCCTGGAAGGTATATCACTTCTCACGTCTCAGATTCTATTTAATGAATGATTGATTAAATAGCACGCTTGGACTTTAAATAGAATTGCGCCTCAAGTTGTTTTTGCTAGATAGATTGTGTATGTCAGCTCTCTTGTGCACTCGTAAATTTAAGGTTAATTAAAGTATTGTATAAATATTAGATTTATCTAGTTGTGCACGACAAAAGGCCACTAATGATCGGTGGTTGTTTATTTATTGTGTGCCATTTAAATGTTGGTTCTTTGATTGCTAATTATCACTCGCTTTGAAGGTTTGTGTTACATGTGTCAGTTGGTGTTGTTGCGTTTGGTTGATTTGATGATTCCCTTTATCTTAGTTAGTGTTGTCTTGCTTGTGTCGGGAGAGATGTAGACACCTCCTTGTTCCTCAGAATAGTCGCCAACCTTGAGACCTTAAATGGTCAAAATCGATGGGAACCTGGGCTTGAGCGTTGCTTATGTGTCCTGGAGGTTCTAACCTTGCAGGGTAGGATGGGCGGGTAGTAATTTTTATTTTCGTCTGATTGAATGTCGTCTTTTGCTTCTAGCTGCTTGATGTGCTAGTATGGTAGGTTGGTATGTTTGTTTTCTATTGCTAGAATTGCATGCGTTGTGTTTGTCATCGAGTTGCGTTGATTGACAGTTGTCCTTGTTACATTCTTGCTT
>JASDQU010010107.1:227032-245291 GCA_032191745.1 Picea mariana | reverse complement strand
TAATTTCACTTTGACTTAGGAGTTTTAATTCAAAAGTGAAATATGTCACTTAAGTCATAAAGTGACAATTAATTCACAATGTGGGTGAATTAATAGACATAAGGCAACTAAGGAAAGTGGGTTTCCTTAGTGAGATTTTTGGAGTTGATCTCACCCATTGATTAGACTTGGATAGATCTAATCTAGGCCATTGATCTTTTAGGGTTGGCATGAGGAGGCTAAAGAGAGGGTAAAGGTATTTTGGAGACTCATTCTTCACTTGAAACTTTTGGAGAAGAGAAGGGGGGCACATATCTTGAGGAGGAGAGGGGCACACTTCATGAGGGTTTGAGTAAAAACCTTGAGAGATCGAGGAGAGGCTCTTGGTATCTTGGAGTTTGCATGGAGAGGTTATCCATGGAGGTTTAGCCTTCATTCTTCAGAGGGAGCATGCATATGGAGGAGGGGCGCATCTTGAGGAGGAGGGGCGCATTTATTATCCATCATTTGTTCATGAGGAGAGGAGGACTTGTCAGATCAGGATGAGGTCTGATGCATTGGGAGAGGAGAGCTTGGGAGCTTGTTTATGTGGAGAGAGACTTTCAGTTTCAGGTTCAGTTTATTTATTGTGATCATTTCTGCTTGGAGGAGGATGCATGAGTTGAGAGGACTGACAACTACCTGGTAGCAGATCTGCTTGGAGGATTCTAGCTCTGATAGTTTCTATGGAGAGGCAACATAGGAGAGGACATTCCTGTGGAGGGATTTCTTCATTGGGTTACTGATGAGGTAGGGCACTTCATTTCAGTGCAGAGGGCAACAAAAGGAGAGGGAACACCATAGTTTGGGCACTTCTTTCTTTGGTTCTTGTGGCAAGGCTCGTGAGGAGCTTGCTATGTATACATGCTCCATTTTATTTCATTACTTGTTGTATCTCTTTCTTTGATCATCATTATATAGACATATATCACAAATTGGTTTTTCCGGGGGGGTTTTTATCCAGGGTCATGTTGACTAAAAATACTTGTGTCAAATTTATGCATGTTTAGAAGTGTAGATCATCATTTTAAAGTTCAAGATCTAGAGGTAGTGTTATGTGTTTTAAGTTATATTGCATGTGCTAACATTGAGATAAGAAAACACTTGCAAGGGCACCTTAAAAGAGCACTTAACCTATAAAACATTGAGCAGAAAGTGGGATGACTGTTTGCTATCCTAAAACAACAAAAGAAGATAGCCATATAGTTGAAACTTAGAGCCATACTAAGGTCAAGGATAGACCTTAGATGGAAGCCTCATAGGACCTCAGATAATTTGTACATGGTATCAGAGCCAAAGGTGGCCTAGACTTGTTGATTTTGGAGCACTGTTTTGGGCAGTTTGGAGAAGTTTTTATATCAGATTTGTTGGTTGTTTTGGACAACAAGTTTACAGTCCAACACAGTGGGTAAACTTCAGATCTGAAAGTACCTCTCTTTCATTTCTAGTTGCACGGCTCAGGGCAGATTTTGGACAGCTAGTTTACAATGTTGGTGGACAGTTGTGGGCAGATTTGTTGGGCTGATTTTTGACACTTGTGGACAGCCTCTTTTCACACCTGTGTGGACAGGAGTAGAGACAACCTCTTTTCACACCTAGAGATTAGGAGTGAGGTCATGGACTGGCTTGCCTCTTTTCACACCTGTGTTGACAGCAGTGAGGCTATTATCGGACTAATCGGTAGGTGCAGACACTAACAGATCTCCCTAGATCCACCTGGATCTAGAACAAAATAGGACATGACATGACTCTTTCCCTAAGTTATGACCATTGAATTAGCTAGTAAGGAGGAACAAGTGACATACCTTTGTATCGCTTCCTAGGGTCTCTGTTGCTCCCGCTTCGCTCTGGTGCTCTCGTGAGGTCAAGACCAAGACAACGCAAACCAACCAAAGTGAAGATAACAAAATATATTCAATCGTCAACTTATATGTATGATCAAGGAATTACACAATAAAGTAAGAATGACTTTATGGGAAAAGGAAATGCCGCTGTATCATATTAATCGAAAGTAGAAGATACAACCTGATCGCTTTGATGTCGCAAGCTTCCTTTCAGTGACTCTTGGTTCCAACACACACACTTGCTCGATCCTTGCATGAAGAAGATCCAATTCCTCTTGATAGACTTGCTAGAGTCTCCAAGCTCTTGTTCAAGCTGGGTTCTTCACACAATTCCTTCACCAATTCTCCAATTAATATTTCTTAACCTTTTCCATGAGAATCCTATCAATATATAGGAGAGAATGAGATGGTTACATGGATGATAATGATCCCACCAAATCAGGGAAACTAGTAAAATGATAACCATTCGAATGCCAACCCATTCTCTAGAAGATTCCCTTCTAGAACCATCGAGAATTTATATTTTTCCAAGCTTGAGAACAAGTTCGCACCCTAGATATATAGCACAGTGTGAGAAGTTCGCACCCTAGATGAAGGTAGCCTGCGAGAATGGGTCATTCTCCCACCCTAGGCTATAAGCAACCTGCGAGCTCTCTTCAAAAATATGTTTTCTGGGAAGAGATGAATGTCACTTTTCTCAGGAGAAAATTCTTGTTGGGAGCCTAATTACACCATCATCAATACACCATCAAGATGACCAAAGTCATGGGTAACAGAATGCCCCCCAAAGTATGAGGCCAGAATCAGTGATAGCCGAAATGCTTTGTAAACTCTGTGTGTGTGTGTCAGAAACCAGGAGCGCACCTAATCAGAAACCTGCGAACAACCAAGCATCTCCAAAATATCATACTAGTTCTGAGGTAGGCATTCTCAGATCACGGATGGATGACACTATAAGCATAGGTCATGGCCACCAATCATACACTGTGGATCCATGCCGTCAATATATCGCATAGCCACCAGAAATACACTGTGGATCTAGGCAAGAAATTTCAAATTGAGACGACATAGCCATGAGACATACAAAGTGGATCTATGTGTCACAAATTATACATAGTCCATCGCAACCTGGAAAAAAGAGATGAGATCTAGGGTCTTCAATCCTGTCGCCCGAAAGTACGAATCTAACAATGTGATTATATGTGTTGAAGTTGAACATGGTAGAAACCACTTGATTTCCGGTTATTGATGAAACCGTTAACAAGTGCGAGGGAAATCACCATTAATGTCAATGAATCCCAAGGTACACTAGTACAATCCACCGAATGTGAATAAATGAGTTGAGGTCGAACATTCGACAGAATATTTCGATCAGGGGTCAATGATGTAAACCCACTGTCGAAAGCGAGGAAACCTACCATTGAGGCATGGAAGTTCCAAGGTACCAAAGAATTTCTAAGTCTTGTTTCCATATAATGAGCTAGAGTCGATGGAACAAAAATCGTCACAGGAGGGCCTTGATGTATCCCCCATCAGTGACATGAAATGAGTAACAGATTTTGAAGGTAAAACAGAGTATGATGTAAGTTGGACTGGACACAGGGAAGGCCAACACGGAGAGAATGGACAACTGCAGATGGCCGACTCAATAGAGGTTTCAGATGAACTTCTCTTGAACATATGAATGACACGACCAAAGATTTGGCAGCATTGACTCAGAGACGACTCAGGATGACCTTGTAGAAAATCGAATGAGAGACAAATGGATTTCCCAAACTAGATTCAAATAATGAATAGGGGGGTATCATGTTCAAGAGCGTCACTTACTGCCAATTAATACGAATATGAGAACACATCCCTTTCCCAAATTTCCCCCCACCATTTCTGGCGAGTACCTCTTTATTTTTATGCAAGCTTGAGGAGGATAGCATATGCTTGTTGATGTAAGCTCATCCTTCGGATGAGTCCTTCGGAGTATGTTTAACGAACCCTAGGAAGGAGTGGTTCGGTCCCATTATGGGTCTGTCGATGTTTGCTTAACGAGTCCAAAGATAGAAAAATCAAAGGTTTTTCATGATTATAGAGTCTGGAAAAACACTTAAAAGAGAACTCTCTTAGTTCCTTTTTCGTAAAATAGTCTGATGAGACCGAAAAAGAGATAAATTATCGCCCAACAGACACTTTCTTCATATACTTTAATGAGCGTGAAAATAGCAAGGTCGCTCGGCAATCTTTTCATGTTTAGAGAGTTTGAAAAGAGCTTAAAGAGGACTCCAGGGGGGTTCCTTTTTTGTATAACCTTGTTGAGCCCAAAAAAGTGATAAAAGTGTGCTCGATCACGTTCTCATGTATTTTTGAGAGTGAGAAGGGACAAAGACCAAGCTCGAGGTTCTGTACAAAAACCATAAAAAAAACAATCAAAACATGCGATGAAGAAGAGAAAAAATATCCGTATCCCTATGCATGAACATCGAGGTTGTTATGTCTGCAAAAGTTGCACTCATAAGGGTATTAGGCATTAGGTTTAATAAATAAACAATTTTAAAAACCAATAACAAATGGTAAAGGTAAATATAAGTGGCTAAAAGTTCTTTTTACCATAGTCATTGTAACTTTGCCAATATTTTAGTCCAAAACCCCTCTTTTTCTCTTGAACTTCAGCGTTCTGTTGTGGGAGGTACGAGCATCCATTCGACAAACCATTTCTGGCAGTGAGGTAAGCTCCTTGTCCTCTATCTTTTCATGGTTCAATTTTTCATTTTCATTGGCAAAAATCATGTTTTTGAGTTTTTTTTAGGGGTTAAAGTTGCACTCAGCCATTCTCGCAAGCTAGCCACACAGGACCTGCGAGAATGCCTCATTCTTGTAGGTGGCCCCAAAGGCACCTGAAGAACCACAAAATGGAAATTTTTTTTGAAGTTTCCTCAATGAAAAAGATACCAAATGTTGAATAGAGTCGCTGACCTCCTTCTCATGTTTCTTATGCAGGTATTTGGCAATCACCATGGTTCTAGAATGGCGTGAAAGAGAGCATGAAGAAGATGATGCTAAATTTGGGAATCATCCAGCCATTGTTGCCTCTTTGCGAGACTGTGGTCTCCTAAAAAAATTTCGTATCCCAGGTATGAGGGCCCAAGTCAGGTTATTGGAGTACCTTGTGCATATGTGGAACCCAGACAAACAAATATTCCATGTAGGGGTCCACACATTGTCCTTGGATATCAAGGACATTTACTTCTTGACAGGACTGTCACGGCGTGGGTACCACATGAGCCTAACTGGTAGCAGAGGTGGTGGGCTTCCCATGAGTGAGTACTACCGTTTGCACTATGTTCCAGAGGCGGAAAGGAGCAAAGGGAAGGTAGCCATTTGGGGAGTGTAGGATTTGACCCTTCACACTATTTTGTTCACCATTGCTCGTATGGCTGGGAGCGGTGCTCCTCACATGGTTCTGCAAAGCTACTTTCAATATGCCATAGAGTGTACTGAGCCTCAGGTTTTTAATTGGGCAGACGCAATCCTTCGTAGCATGAAGAGATAGTTAACTAAATGCAGGCGAGGTAACCTAAAGCAATTCGGGTACGGGTCTTTGTTGGTGTCTTCCTTTCTTGAGAGGGTTCCCTTGCTGAGGTAGTAGGTTGAGTGGGGTTTATTGGCTCCAACAGATCCAAGAATGCTGAGGTGGTGTCAGCTCATGCCCCGACACGTAGCTGGACCAATTATCAAATACAATGATGCCTACTTCGACTAGTTGCGACCATAGATGTTGATGGTCAATGATTATGACTATGCTGGGTTGGACTTCTGAGGAGATCCAGACTTGGTCCTACCTGAGGGTGCTCAGTGGGGGGATCTTGGTAAGAAGTACACATTTTTTTCTTTTTAAATGTTTTTGTAAATTTTATCATATGCAAATGTTTTTTATGTTTGTCCAAGGTCTAATTACAGAATTCTTTTTTCATGATACAGACGTGGGGCCTTACCGACCACCTGGTACTTCTCCTATTCAGCGACGAGGAGAGGTGACTCCAGTGCCACAATGGGACGCTGAAGATTATGAAGTGGTGGAACAAAACCTAGAGGGTTTGACAACAAACATTCTAGACATGCCCCTTGGAGAGGTTCCGCGACGTTATCAGCGTCATACAGTAGGAGTGTCAGAGTCCATTGGCCGACTGCTTCGTAGGGTTGCCTGGGCAGTCATGTGTTACCGTGAACGTCATCCATGACGTCACTTTGTAGAAGCTATGAGCTTTAGATTTTGAAATTTTGGTCTTCGGACATAACTTTTTGTAAAAAACTTTTTGATCGTTATATATACATACGACTTCTACCGACTCATCTTGTGTTGTGTGAAAATTGATGTGATTGATTTATAAATGACCCAAATTTCTGTCTAATACATAGTTAGCTAATGCATTAGTTAATGTATTTAGACATCTAGGAATATGATGATATCCAATATAATCAAAATACCGTTCCAAGAGGTGAATTCACAAATACACCCGTAACAAAGTAGGACTTCGAATAGTATAGAAATTACTTAACTGTAGTACTACGAGCTGCGAATCGAGTCACACAATCAAGTGACGGATACCGAGTGAGATAACATCAATCAACAATTCAATAATGGTGCTATATTCTGCAATATTGTTGGTCACACAACCGAGGCACACACCTCGTAAAGAGACAAGTTTATTTGTAGGGGCGTAAATTGCCCATGCAGTGAAAGCAAGGTTCTGAGTACTACGACTAGCGCCATCAGCGAAGCCAATGTAAGGTAGCGAAGACTCCGACATTTGGAAATCAAAAGAAAACTACAGTAACACACAAAAAGTATGATACAATAAAAATATAGGTACTCGTGCACATGTGATGTTATGAATAGTACTTCCTCAAGTACAACCCATTTCTGGGTTCACTCAAAGGGATACCATCGTAATCTACTAACTCGTAAGAACCTTTTTCCAAAACTCGTCTAACGATATAAGGACCTCACCACATGGCTTTGAATTTTCCAGCTCCTAGCATATCTTGATCTTGTTCGTAGAGGAGAACCAGATCTCCTTTGGAGAAAACGCGAGGCTTGACATGTTTGTCGTATTAGGCCTTGACACATTTTTTTTGGGATTCTATGACTAGGGTAGCATCGCGTCGAGTTTCGTCTAATCGCATAAGATACAATAGACGTTCTTCCTCAACATAAGTGTTTGGTAGGAGTTCAACAGCTAGTTTTAAAGAGGGTATCTCGCATTCGATAGGGAGAATGGATTCCAAACCATAGACTAACCGGAATGGTGTAAACCCAGTAGCAGACTTGACGGATGTCCGGTAAGACCACAATGCCGAAAACAACATTGTGTGCCAACTTGTTTTGTGAATCCTTATCATTCGTCGGAGCATGGTTATGAGAAATTTGTTAATTTCTTCGACTTGGCCATTAGCTTGTGGGTAATGGGGCGTTGAGTTTTCATGGAGAAGACCCAACTTTTCAGTGAGTTTGGACATCATGAAGTTTCTAAAGTGGCTACTGTGATCAGTGATGATAGCCTGAGGAACACCAAAACGATCTATGATGTGATTAAAAATGAATAATGCTGTGGTCTTTCTAGTATTGTCAAATGTCGGCATCAGCTCGACCCATTTCATAAAATAATCTACGTCTACAATAATGTATCCATGCCCCCCGACTGAGCAGGGGTGACATGTCATGAAATTGATGCCCCATTTCGCAAAGGGACCAATGGATACCACAGGGTGAAGAGGAGCGGGATGTGACCATATCTTATGATTATAGGTCTGGAAAGCATGGCATTTTTGGACGGCGATTATGCAGTCATTAAATAAAGAAGGACGAAAATACCCTGCTCATAAGATCTTCTGGGCAGTAGCATACCCAGACATATGACCACCACAGGCTCCAGAATGGCAGTCATTTAAGGTTTTCTCGGCTTCGTCGAACGTGAGGCAGCGTCAAAAAACTGAGTCAATCCCATGACGATAAAGAGTATCCCTGAGGATAATGTATTGACGGGCTTGTTAGCGTATTCAATGTCGGTCAGTAATGGAATTTGGCTGGAAAGTCTAGGTTTGGAGATATATGATGATATTGCCATACCAAAGATCATCAGAACTAATGAGGAAAAGTGATTCATCAGGTAATGAATCGGCTACTACATTTTCTGTTTCAGAATAGGGAAAGTCGCATATCAACTCGGCAAACACTAAGGACTTCTTGGACTTGTCTCGTTCGAATTCCAAGTCAAAATCCTGGAGTATCACGATCCATTTGGAGTATTTTCCAGCCCCTAGCAATTGACGTGTGAGAATGTGTTGCATAGGGTTGCGTTTAGAAATCACTGTAGTCTTGCGAGAGAGGATATAGTGCCAGAAGCGTTGAACTGCTTGGACGACTGCCAAGGCCAGTTTTTCGACATGTAAATACTTGGTTTTGGTAGGCATTAGACTTCGACTCAAGTAATAGATAACATGTTCATCGTTAGAATCATCCTCTTGGACAAGAACCATACCAATGGTGTAATCCGAGGCTGCAAGGTAGAGGAAATAATCACGAGTGTAATCGGGGGGGAAGAGAAGTGGAGCACGTGTCAGGGCCAGCTTCAAAGATTCGAAGGCTTTGTTTGCGATGGTATCCCATACGAACTCAGACCCCTTTTTTAGGAGTTGCGTAAATCGACGAGTTATCTTGGCGTAGTTCGGGATGAAATGACGAAGAAAGTTTGCTTTCCCTTGCAAATTTTGTAACTGGCGAAGTGTAGAAGGAGGAGGGAGATTAAGGATCGCCTTGAACTTTAAAGGATCTGCCCTGATCCCTTGACGTGAAACAATAAAGCCTAGAAGTCAGTCAGATTCCACGCAGAAAACACACTTGTGAGGATTCAAGCATATATGGTAAAACCAACAACGGACAAAAATGGCTTGGAGGTGGATTGGATGATCGACTCGGCGCATAGAATGAGCGGGTAAGTCGTTAAGATATGGTTTCACGATGTGATTGATATTATGGAAGGCATAAGACATAGCACGTTGAAAATTTGCGCCAGTGTTCTTGAGACTGAAAGGGAGTTTCTGATAGGCGAAAGTGCCCCAAGGAAAAATAAAGGCCGTCTTATGTTGATCCTCGGGAACAATATTGATTTGATTATATCCGAAGAAACCATCCATTAGAGAGAATATTTCGCTTCCGGTGTAATCATCGACAATTTGATTGACGAAGGGGGTAGGAAAGTTTTCCTTAGGACAAGCTTTGTTGATATCCCTATAATCAACGCATATGTGGATTGTGCCTTGTTTCTTGTCAATCGGGACAAGATTGGAAACCCAGTTAGTGAGGGCCACCGGGTAAATAAAGCCAGCTTTGAGAAGTTTATCGACATCAAGCTTGATAGCAGCTACTTTACATGGGTGAACTGGATGAAGGTGTTTCCGGACGGGTTTAGCATCAAGTTATGTCTTGATCTCATGTATCACAATGTCGAGGTCGATACCCGACATTTCGTCGTAGCTCCAGGCGAAGACGTCATGAAACTCTTTGAAAAGTGCCGTGTAGGTGACGATTTTGTCAGGGGAACATGAATCTTCGATATGCACATTTTTGACAATTCCAGGTTTGATGGATATGTCGAGGGGAATAGTGGGTGAGATATTGCTTAAGTTCCCTTTGGAAAACACATCGTGTGTGGACTCGGGAACAGTTGAAATGAAAAAAATGGTAGACGGCGTCGAGATCCGTTGGTAGTTCTCGATGGTGTGTTGCTCTAGGAAGAGGATGGAACGGTGATGTCCATCGTCCCAAGTGGTGTCTTCCATGATAGACATGATCATTTCGTCTGTGGGAAAAATGACACAGAAAGGATCTGGAGATAACTCACCAAGAGAGGGGGTAGAAGGGGTTACAGATTGAATGGCCTGATAGGCGAATTCAACCGGACTTAAGGACATTTTGTCACTGTAACGAAGATGGTCTCCAGGGTTAGGTACCATCCATGGGTCGTGAGACGTAGGAGTTCCGTGAATCGAGGCGAAGATCATGTTGATTGAAGCAGCGAACAAGCGTGGAACATCGAGTAGTGGAATGGGGAAAGTACCCATTAACGAAGAGTCTTTGAGAAGGCCTACACCGACGTTCTCGTAACCCGATGGGGTTTTAGCGATGAATGGTACATTTCCAGTATGGGTATACGAGTTAAAGAAGGCTAATTGGTCGACAATGACTACCTTTCCTTGATGTGGGAAACGTACAACATGAAAAAGATTCGATACAATTGCGTGCATGGAATCGATCCAGCTACGGCCAGGCAAAAGATTGTAATCAAGAGGAGCGTCAAAGACTTCCACTTTGACTTGGACCATTTTGCCTTCTAGCGTGATTGACAATGAAGGAAGGACACCGTAGGGCTTAAAACTAGAGCCATTGAAGGCTTTGAGAGTGTTCTGGGATTCATTTCAAGAGGGAGAGCCAATGGCTTTCCAGCAAGTAAGGGACATGACACATGTTGAGGCACCCTCGTCGATAATGGTTCGACAAATGTTTTTGTCAGAGACAATCACTTGGATCTGGAACGCGAGTTGAGGAGGTAACCTTGGGATGTGATCTTCCAAGTCAAAAATGATTAAATTCGTTTCCGTTGGGTCGATTCCACCAATGGCTTTCAACAGTGCCTTCCGTTGTGTGGGACAACTTTGAAGGACTTCGAGGGCTGACATTGCAGAAGGTGCTTGGGCCAGATATTCAACAATGTTGTAGTTCTGGGCAGCACGAGCATGAGGATTGAAAGTTGATTTTCGAATGACGCCCTTTGGAGGAGGTCAAAGAACTGTGTCAAGGCTCGGTCATTCGAGATGAAGAGGACCGTTGGTAGGTGGAGTCGCGGGAGAGGGTTGTACCAATGAAGGAGGTGGTTCATCAACCTTCTCTTTAGAGGGAGAATAATCTTTGGCTCGAGTGGTGAGTGCAATGTCATTCGTCTTTGAATCACTAGTGCACATCAATACATTGGACGTAGTAGAAGGGGAAGATTGGTCATGAATGACCAATTGGGCCTGTTGTTGAGAGGGGAAGGGTTGGGACAAAACGACCAGCGCAGGTGGTTTCAGGGCTCCTTGAAAGAACTTAGTGACCTCAGCGCGTCGTGGACAATCCTTTGTGTAGTGATCATCACCACATATAAGAAAAGGGTATTGAGGTTTGCGCTTATCCCTATCATCAACAGGCAAAGTTTTGGTTTTCTCTGCTTGTAAATTATTTTTGTCCTCCTTATTCTTACCCTTTCCTTTTCTGGATTTTTTTTTACCGGCTGGGTAGATTGAACTACATTTTCCTCAGAAGTCTTGCTGATGGGAGGGGTAGGAGACAGAGCATTTTGAACATTAGAAGAAGCAGGTTTGGGGTTGGTTCTTGAGGCAGAATGTGGTTGGGCATGGAAAGTGCCAATCACACCATCGGTTGCATGAGAGGCAGATGGAGTAGTTGAAGTGGCGAAAGTGGAAGGATGAGGTGCGTTAGGGAGAAAGTCGTAAAGAGTGCCCGTTTGTGAATAAACGAGGTCAAGATATTGAGCATGACTTATGGTCTGTTCTTCTGTGACAAATCCACCCATGGCGATGTCACGTGCGATGTCTTCACAAATGATTTTGTGAACCACTCTGCCAGCAATTGATCGGGAAGTTCAAGTTTGATGAGACGTCATCTCCTTCGCCATTTATGAATGTAAGTGGATATATGGGTGGCTTTAGTTTGTTTGAAAGAACTCAAAATCTCAGTCCTCATTTCATAATAGATCTGTAACTAGTAGTGAGTGAGGAAGGCCATAGCTAGGGTGTTGAATTCAGCGAAGAAACCTTGTGGTAATTCTATATACCACTTTGCAGCAGAACCCGTGAGAGTTCTTTGAAAAAGACGTAAACAAATAGAGTCATCCATCAAAGAGTTTTCTGAGCACCAGAGGTGAAAATTCATGACGTGAGTGTTCGGGTCCTCTCCCACTTTGCCATCGAATTTAGGGATGTCTGATGGTAGCTTGGCTGGTATAGCGGGCCGTTGGGGAGAGTGACAAATTGGATCATTTAAAATCCTTGACAGATCCAGGAGATCCAAAGTGGCCAAGAAGGGTAACTGTCTATTCACATGCGGGTACTGGTGGCTTTGGGGAGGGAGCCTCGACGGAAAACTAGTGGGACCATATGCAGTCTGCATATAATGTGAAGACCCAGGCAGATTTGGTGGTTGTTGTGGAGGAAATTAACTTAGGGGATTGTATCCTTGAATAGGGACATGAGTTTGAGCATTCGAGCCCCAAATAGGATTGTACGTACCTGGATATGGTTGGCCTATACTAGGGGGTATAACGAATGTAACTGGAAGTTGTTGCCCCCCAGTTGATTGAGGATTATGTTGTATCAGATGATTCCAATACTGGGCCAAGGATGGAGGTATGTTTTGTCCATAGGGTGGGGTCAGTGGGGGTTGTCCTCCAATCGGGGGTTGTGTTCCAATTGGGGTTAGTGTTCCAATTGGGGATTGTGTTCCAATTGGGATTTGTGTTCCAATAGGAATTTTCCCTATAAGGGGGGGTTGGGTCAAACCTCCTTGGTGAAATTGTCCACCAACAGGAATCTGGTAATTTGGTGTGAACGACAGAATAGTGCCACTAGGATTAATGCTGCCAGTAGAGGACGAGAAAGGTCCTCTGAAAGGGGGTTGAGGAAGCGTCGGAATAAAGCCGGGAGGAGAGTGCCCAGAAGAAGAGGGACCACCAGGAGTTCCGGATGGGGTTTGCGCTGGAGTGGGAATAGAAGCATTCAAAGCACGGTATCTGGGTGGAAGTGTCGGGGTGACACTGGGCGAGAGAGGTGTGCCGATGTGGGCTTGACTAGCCACCGTAATCCTGGTGTGAATACTCATAGTATCTGTGTAATGGACCATTTCTATAGGGATGGTCAAGATGTGGTCAAATTGTGGAGTGTCTAAACTAGGAAAATAATAAGCAGTAGTAAAAGGTACTGCATCTGGGTTAGAGGTTTTGGGGAACGCAGGTGAGATGGTGATTTCAATGCCTGATACTGCACCAAAAAGGTCCCGTCTAAAAACACCAGTAGACCAAAATGGATCTTGGCCCTCAATTCCTGAAAAGGGTCCTGTCGGTGATCTGGAAGACACAACAACTAAGTCTCCAGAAGAATTCACTCGCATAATATGTCTCTCAGAATCGGGGTGAAGTCGAAAGTCCTCTTGAGTATTGGTAATTCAAAAATGTTCTAGAGAGTCAGTTCTTTCCACTTGTGGAGTGGTGATGTCTTGGACTTCACTCTATTGAGGAGAGCCCTTAGGTGAGCTTGTAGGCAGGGGTTGAGAACCTTCCAGATTCTCTGGATATAAACCTTGCATTCTACATGAACGATGTGGAGGATCTATTGTGAACGAATTAAAAAATTGGTGAAGAGAATCCTAAGGTCAACTTGGGTAAACAAACAACACGCACTAGTAAGAAAAATATAGGAAACAATACCAAGCAAACAAGACCTTCTAATTCTGAAGTCACTAGTTGGTGATGAAATCCAATGTCGCAACAACGAGACGAGAAGGGGCTGGGCTAGGGTGGAAAAGTTACGCTAACGACCTGCTTAACGGACTTACACCCTAGTGCAAGATCCCACACTTAATCGTGGGTATACCCTCCAAGTAGCTCGAGTGAGTTTGACCAACGTCGATTCTAGGTACCGTGAAGACTTGCCCCTTCACAATCACCTTGTGTAAGACCCTAAAAAGATAGGCCACTAAGGTTACCATCGACAACAATAAAGCCTGGGGGGACAGTCAACGGTCCGATCCACACGCAAGGGTAGGGTATCTAGCCCGACATCAACTCGAGAGGCTTCCACTCATTATTGTGGGTATACCTCCAAGTGACCCCCGTAATATGTGCAATTTCTACACTGATATCGACAAAGTAGGGTGAGTAACTCTGTCAATATCAATGCGACCTCGGGTTTGACCCTTGTGTGAGAAGGGCTTCCCAGGACAAAATGTTGTAAATGGAATTTGACACTCCTTAACACAAGATGCTATTGTGTGTTTTGTGCTTTGGAGAGTGTATCTCTCTGCCTATTCCAAAGTGCTAGCCTAGCTAAATGTTGGTGTAACGGAGCCCTAGAAAAGAGTTACTAGCTAAATTTTAAAATTGCGCAATGTTATTAAGGGCAGTTGTTACTCAAAGGAAACAAAGATGAAACTGATGTTGTGTGAGACTCTGACCCAACAATGCATAGATAAGAATGAAAAATATCAATTTTCGTTCGATGAATCCTATGTACGGGAGGGAAAGAGAAGTGTTTCGGAACAATCTTGAATTACGATACACAAATTTCTTTAAAATGCAATCTCAACAAATCACACAATAATGACAATTCTCCATTGGTTCTTTTTCAATGATTTCAACAATTGATTTTCAATATTTCCAAAAACGAAAATGCTTTTAAAATAAAAATGTTTTTTACTTTTCAAAAAGGATCTACACCATGGTGGTGAAAGTGAGGAAAACCAATAACTAATGAACAAGCAATAAACAAAAACCCAAACCAATCTTTCAATGGAAACAAAAATGACAAGCAGACAAAACTAGTCTTTTCAATTGCATGAGAACAATAATCTTCCAAATAATGAGCAAATGAGAAAGACAATGAATCCCAACTTTCAAACTGATCACTGGCTGTTAACCAAAAAAGTACTTAGATTCCAAGATCAAAGAGAGTATCCTTGCTAGGAAAGTCAAGAGATGAGAGTTGAGAAAAAGAAAAAATGGACAGGAAGAGCCTTTGATTTCCGAAGACTGATCGTGCGCAAGATCCGAAGACAAGAAAACATCAACCAAAGGTCCCAGAAGCTCTTTTCAGACACCTATACTGATCTTGGCAGCTGAACATGCAAAAATCTTAAATCCAAAAATTTAAAAGAGGGTTCGCAGGCTATCAGTGCTGCACAGTACGAGAATAGGCCATTCTCCCAGGCTATCTTTGAGCAAGGTGCAGGAACCTCGCACTGGACTTAAAAGTAGAGTGCGAACTCAAGGTGTTCTCACAGGCCACTGTGGGGTTCAGTGCGAGAATGCCTAAAACTAGGCAAATTTTTGGAAAAAGACAAAAAAATTGAAGGGACTTCTGGACTCAGAGGGTCTATCAGGGTGTCCTGAAGACTCAGAGATTGATAGAAATGGAGAAAGGTAAGACAAGAGAAAATGGCCAAGGAAAAACACAAAAAACCATGAAAAAATATGGGTTGCATCCCCAGCGGAGTCGCCAATTTTGTTATCAGACTAATCGGTAGGTGAAGACACTAATAGATCTCCCTAGATCCACCTGGATCTAGAACAAAACAGGACATGACATGACTCTTTCCCTAAGTTATGACCATTGAATTAGCTAGTAAGGAGGAACAAGTGACATACCTTTGTATCGCTTCCTAGGGTCTCTGTTGCTCCCACTTCGCTCCGGTGCTCTCGTAAGGTCAAGACCAAGACAACACAAACCAACCAAAGTGAAGATAGCAAAATATATTCAATCATCAACTTATGTGTATGATGAAGGAATTACACAATAAAGTAAGAATGAATTTATGGGAAAAGGACATGCCGCTGTATCATATTAATCGAAAGTAGAAGATACAACATGATCACCTTGATGTCACAAGCTTCCTTTTGGTGACTCTTGGTTCCAACACACACACTTGCTCGATCCTTGCATGAAGAAGATCCAATTCCTCTTGATAGACTTGCTAGAGTCTCCAAGCTCTTGTTCAAGCTGGGTTCATCACACAACTCCTTCACCAATTCTCCAATTAATCTTGCTTAACCTTTTCCATGAGAATCCTATCAATATATAGGAGAGGATGAGATGGTTACATGGATGAGAATGATCCCACCAAATCAGGGAAACCAATAAAATGATAACCATTCAAATGCCAACCCATTCTCTAGAAGATTCCCTTCTAGAACCATCGAGACTTCATCTTTTTCCAAGCTTGAGAACAAGTTCACACCCTAGATATATAGCACAGTGCGAGAAGTTCGCACCCTAGCTGAAGGTAGCCTGCGAGAATGGGTCATTATCATGGATGATTTTAGGGGCTAAATTTCTCTCATGGGCTAATTTTCCTTTTTTTTTCCAAAAACGAGATTTGCTATTTTAAAAATGAATCACCCAAATTCTATAGGATAAAATTATTTTACCTTAAAAATCCCTAAAATGTTATAAAAACTATATAAAATACTTATAAATACTTAGAAGACCGGCTGTGGAGCTCGGCAGGGTCCCAAGTTTGGGGCCCCACCACAGGGAGGAGAGAGCAGCAGTAGCAGTGGGTAGAGGAGAGACATGAGCACAGTGAGATTCTTTACTTGTGGAGAGATGGGTCACTATGTAGGACAATGTCCCAAGAAGAAGAAGAAGCAGTAGGACGGGTCAACAACGACAATAGAGGAGATAGAGTTCAGTGATCAGTTTTCTAGAGAGTGTGCATTCATTTCTACTTTATCTTCTATTACACCATCCAACACTAGATGGGGAGACTGAGTTGAGGAGGACCGACTGACGCACAACAATGATTCAGAGGGAGATGATACTCAGTGTCCCTGGACATCTTCAGAGTGGGTGATTGGTCCACCTAGTATAGCTACAGTTTCATAGCAGTCGAGTAGACAGAGAGTTGGTGCTATAGTTTCAGAGCATCAGAGGTTGATGATGAGGAGCAGTAGGGCACCACAGAGGCTTGAGCCTCACATAGCTTCTGAGACGGGTAGATCAAGTTCTGGATCCACTTCAGGTGGAGGTGACTTGGTGAGAGGCCAAGTTCATGACTCTTGGTGAGAGACCAAGAGAGGGAGACTCTTGGTGAGATGCCAAGAGAGAGACTCTTGGTAAGAGGCCAGGAGGAGGAGGAAATCCTTGGTGGGAGACCAAGGTGGAGATCTTCAGTGTGATGCCGAGATCTAGGTGATCTTGGATAGATGGAGAGTCAGTTCCATTTATAGATCATACAGATTGAGTAGATCTGTGACAGAGTCCACTTTCAGAGATCAGGGTACAACCATACTCACCGAGCATATGCCAGGAGGCAACCATGTCCACTGTAGGGACGAATTGGTGGTGATGATCACTTTATTCGGTAAGAGGGAGTGTTGAAATTTAGGTACCTTGGAAAGTGGTCCCCATGTGCTTATGAGTCTCTAAGCACAAAGGGGGAAGACTATTACCCTCATACTTTACTTTATGATTCTAATTTCACTTTGACTCAGGATTTTTAACTCAAAAGTGAAATATGCCACTTAAGTCATAAAGTGACAATTAATTCACAATGTGTGTGAATTAATAGACATAAAGCAACTAAGGAAAGTGGGTTTCCTTAGTGAGATTTTTGGAGTTGATCTCACCCATTGATTAGACTTGGATAGATCTAATCTAGGCCATTGATCTTTTAAGGTTGGCATGAGGAGGCTAAAGAGAGGGTAAAGGCATTTTGGAGACTCATTCTTCACTTGATACTTTTGGAGAAGAGAAGGGGGGCACATATCTTGAGGAGGAGAGGGGCGCACTTCATGAGGGTTTGAGTAAAACCCTTGAGAGCTTGAGGAGAGGCTCTTGGTAGCTTGGAGATTGCATGGAGACGTTATCCATGGAGGTTTATCCTTCATTCTTCATGGGGAGCATGCATATGGAGGAGGGGCGCATCTTGAGGAGGAGGGGCGCATTTATTATCCATCATTTTCTCGTGAGGAGAGGAGGACTTGTCAGATCAGGATGAGGTCTGATGCATTGGGAGAGGAGAGCTTGGGTGTTTGTTTCTATGGAGAGAGACTTTTAGTTTCAAGTTCAGTTTATTTATTGTGATCATTTCTTCTTGGAGGAGGGCGCATGAGTTGAGAGGACTGGCAGCTACCTGGTAGCAGATCTGCTTGGAGGATTCAAGATCTGACAGTTTCTATGGAGAGGTAGCACATGAGAGGACATTCCTATGGAGGGATTTCTTCATTGGGTTACTAATGAGCTAGGGCGCTTCATTTGAGTGCAAAGGGAAACAAAGGGAGAGGGCGCACCACAGTTTGGGCACTTCTTTCTCTAGTTCTTGTGGCAAGGATCATGAGGAGCTTGCTATGTATACAGGTTCCATTGTATATCATTACTTGTTGTATCTCTTGCTTTGATCATCATTATATAGACATATATCCCAAACTGGTTTTCCTCGGGGGGGTTTTATCCAGGGTCATGTTGACCAAAAATACCTGTGTCAAATTTATGCATGTTTAGAAGTGTAGATCAACATTTTAAAGTTCAATATCTAGAGGTAGTGCTATGTGTTTTAAGTTATATTGCATGTGCTAACATTG
>JASDQU010010107.1:135322-210630 GCA_032191745.1 Picea mariana | reverse complement strand
TCTGCATAGAAACAATGTTATGATAAAAACTGAATCAATTGGGCCAATCTTTCACTCACGTCTGTGAGATATGAAAGAGTGTCTACCCTCAGTATAGAATATCAACAATAATGATCTGGGCCAATCTTTCACTCATGTCTGTGAGATCTTGAAAGAATGTCTACCCTCAATATAGAATATCAATAATGGGCTATCTGCCCCATTCTTCTCAACCAAGGAAGAAGGATTGTTTCTGATTTCTGAACCTGGACCATTTCCCACCCTAGGCCATTCTTCTGACACTAAACAAAGTGTAACCTGGAGAGAATGAGTCTACCCTCGAGAAATGTATGGACCATTCCTTACCCTAGTCCATTCCTCCGACACTAAACAAAGTGTAACCTGGAGGGAATGAGTCTTCCCTAAGGAATGACTGTCCTGGACTATTCTGCACCTTGGTCCATTCTTTCAACACTAAACAAAGTGTAACTTGGAGAGAATGAGTCTGCCCTCGAGGAATAACTGTCCCTGATTGCTGAGCCTGGACTACTCCCCACCCTGGGCCATTCCTCTGACACTAAACAAAGTGTAACCTGGAGAGAATGAGTTTTCCCTCAAGGAATAACTGTCCGGACCATTCCCCACCCTGGGCCATTCCTCCGACACAAAATAAAGTGTAACCTAGAGAGAATGAGTCTACCCTCGAGGAATGTCTGTCCTGAATCAACCTCCAAAACGGACAATTCTTCGAAACTGCTCACAACTGTGAACTTCGAAAGAATGACTGTCTGGCGAGGCAGACCATTCTACTTGACCACTACTCAAGGTGACTGCCAAGAAGAATGACTGTCCTAGACCACTCCCCATAATGGGAAGTCGTTGTCTATTATACATCAGCAATCAGTCTTCCTCCCATGTTAACTACAATGGGAAGTCACTGTCCGTCAGAAATCTCAATTCACTTTCCGAACAGAAAAGCATCTGTCCAATCTCGACTATTTTTCAATTGTAAGGATAGATGCTCCCTCCTAACTGGAGAGTTATTTAAATCACAAAAATAAATGTTTGTGTACCTTCTTCTAGTTTGGAGAGTCTTCCCTTCTGGTTGATAGAGTTATTTGCACGAGCTCTAGCTTGAGTATGCAAGTCCTTTCATCTTGGATAGAGGCTTTACCAAAATGTATTCTTATCTGCTCATCTGTGGAGATATGTATTGGAGAATCACTTTCTCCCTTCTGGACTTTATCATGGATGATGTAATGCTTGTACTTTAGTCTGGAATACTGTGAAGGCTTCATGTAGATCTGAACAATAGAGTATATCATAGTTGGAGAACTGGAACATATTCATGTGGTACTTCTTCTGTCATCATGAGATCTGATCTTTTGAGTAGTCATCTTGATGTTATAGGAAATCTTCACCACGCTTCTGCTGTGCATTGGAGGTTCTCCACCAAGTTGTCTTCTTCTTCTATGCCTCAAAGTCTTGAGATTGCTCTGCGTGCGCTCTTTACTCAATTTCTTCTGGAGCACATTCTTTGCATTCATCTGATGTAGAATTCTGACTCATGGATGTTGCGGATAATATAATGACTTGTATAGAGATAAGTCTGGTGTACTGGAACAATCAATCATCATAGTCTCCTCCCTCCATCTAAGAGAACCTCTAGTTCTGGATCTTACAATTCTTTCATTCATAATTCTTCCATACACTGCTCTTCATCACGACTTTCAGTTCTTTTGCTTGATTTCTTTTAGTGAGTTCATATCAAGCTGGTAATCTTGTGATTCTTGAGAGAATGACTGGTTGTTTTGGTTCTTCTTTCTTGGAATATACATGTTCTTCTTCATGTTTTTCTTTAGCTCTTGGGTCCATGGAGTTTCTTATAGATTCCATGCCATAGAGATTCCACTTCTTACCTTCATCATCGGTTCACGGATCTGAATGGACAACCAGAAATACTTTAAGGCTTTTCTTCGAAGAGGTCTTCTTCTGTAGTTGAGCTAAAAACGTACTGTTTATCATGACTGCTACCATGAATGTATACATTTCATCATATTCAATGGATCATAGGATTAGATCCCTCCTAATCCTTGCTTCATGTAAGAGTGCATATAATCTGCTCCCTTCGTCTAACTGAGTCCATGCTTTCGTCTCCATCCTTATTATCTTCTACAATATATAATAGAGTCCATGCTTCCATCTGCAACCTTATTTTCTTCTATAATATATAATTGGCTCTCTTGTCTTAACAGAGTCCATGCTTCCGTATTAGTTGTCGTCATAAGTCTTTCTCCAATTTCTCTTGATGTCTGACTTCTAAGTCTCTTCAGGATTGATTCTGATTTTGGCTTATCTTGTAATAGCTTTCACATGATATATTTCATTCTTTCATGTGTAATATCTAATAATGTTCATTCTTATCTTGTTGTTCTTCCATAGGTATAGTTCTTCTTGGAGCACATTGTTTTCCAAGAGATAGATATACAAGATATGTACAAAGACGACGCAAGAAAGATATGTACAAGAAAATAAGAAGAGTGTTGTTACCTTTTAGTAGAAGAAGTCTCTTCCATCCTGCTTAGTCTTCTTAGTAGGTTCCTTTTCTTCGGCAATCAATGCTTCATGTTTCTTATTCCTTTTCTTTAGCTTGAGACACTGATTCCTGTAGTGACTGTACTTCAGACAATTGAAGCATTGTATTTCTGAAATGTCTTTCTCTTGATTTGGCTTCCTCCTTGAACCAAAATTCCTTTTGTTCCTGAAGTTCTTGAATCTTGTTGTGAAGGATTGATCATCGTACTTCTTTTGGGGTTTCTCTTTTGCATTGATCCTAGATTCTTCTTGAGCACAACAAGTCCAAAGTTTTTCAAATGTCGGGTACTCCTTCCTTGTATTCATGCTTGCGGCAAATGCATCCCATGTCTTGGGAAGACCATTGAGTACTATGTTCACCAATTCCTTTTCTGAAGTGATCTCTTCAATAGCTCGTAGTTGATCTCTTAGCTGGGAGATCCTTACAAAGTATGATGTTATGATGTCGTCATCATTCATTTTCATGTCACGGAGCTCATTCTTCAGACTCATAACTTGTCCAATGTTTCTGACTGAGAAGATATTTGTTAGGGCATCGTACATCTTCTTTGATGAGTCAAGATGGGAGATGTAGGGTATCAAGTGGTCTTTTATGGAATACACTATGATACTCATGGCATTGATGTCAACATCTTTGAACTTCTCCATAGCTGCAACATTCTGTGGTTCCTTCTCTTCTCCTTCTTTAAACTCTAGCTTCACGATCTTTCCTTTCACAATATCCAACACTTTATTCTTAGCAAGGATGAGGTCAATCCTTGTCTTCCATGCTCTGAAGTTAGAGGCTCCATCTAGCTTGTTCTCATACTTCATATAGTTCGTCATGGCTTGCTTGACTTGGTCAAACCCTAGATTTGACCAGAAATCCAAACTTCACGTCTTGGCCTTCTGAGTGTACCAGGAGATGCGCTGGGCTAGGGTGCACTAATCTATTCAGAGATTAGGTCAATCTTGTCACTTAAGGTGCCTCAACAAGAGGTTTAGGGTTTTTGCAACTGCTTCTGCTGGTAACCCTAGCTGCAGTGCTTTTGGACACTGCTCCTGCTAGTAACCCTAGCGGCAGTTCCTCAACGAGCTCAATATCTAGCGGATATGTTTCCTTCCAGCGTTTTAGGCTGACTGAAGGGGTGTGGGCCCATAACCTGTTAGAATATAGAATATGGTGTGCTCGTTTTACCATTGACGATACCCTCGTCACCCAACCACAGGCCGAAGCCTCCCTCCGAGCACCTTAACCTTGACTGAGAATTCCTCTAGAAGCAAACCCTAGGCTAGATAGCCAAACAAAAGTAGCGCATAAATCCCCAAGGATAGCACATCACAAAAGACTGATCAGATGTTCCAAACCCTAGCTAAGAGATATCCAAGCGAATACTGAAACTAGCTGCTACTGTAGCTGCACCTGTAACCCTCCTCCAAACCTGCGCACCAGACTGCAACTACAGTGCGCACCAACTGGGAAACTGCAATTCTAAGATGCTGTCAAATGAGAAATGGCACCCTGTATTTATAGTAATCCTGCCAGTTTGTTGGGGCCGACTTCTCCTTCTGGGTATGCGTATGTTCAGTATATTATTATTAATTCTGGTCAACTTCTTCTCTTGGAGGCTAATAGCCTAATATAAATTATCTTCTTGAGCCGACAAGGCTTCTAGGGTTATTATCCAATTCATTAGGGTTTCTCTTTCTTCCTGGAGTCTTCTATTCTCGTCAGGTTCACACGTGGGGGTAAATACCTCCCGCAACTACCATAATATTAACAAGGCCAACCATGCTCCTGATAAAGGAAAATCCACTGCTGTCCCCTCCTCTCCATCAAATGACTCTGCCAAATCCGTTTCATCCCGCATGCATTTGAGAGATGATTTCTCTCATGTTATCACTGATATCGAGCCTAAAGGATTCACACGACCTAAGGCAAATTTAGATAAATCAAAGGGAGACAACAACAACAACGAGAAAATTGCCTTCCAGAGTGGAAAATATGGTTTTTAAGTGTTTTATTTATTGATTGTTGAGAACAGTTGACTTCTGATTTTTTTGGACAACACACTGTTTTTTGGATGTGTGGATATTATATTTTTGGATATAGTTTCAATTATCATTGATATACATTTTCAAATTATGATAGTGATGATGGGAGCCACAAGGAGGGATGTGTTTGATTGATTAACTAGTTGTGTTATGCTTGTTAAAGAAACTAAAGTGAGTCATAAGGGATCCCACCTACTAGTTATTATTTATTAAAGACCCTTATTATTATTTTATTAATTTCCCCCCTTAACTAAAAATTTGGTTGAGTTTTAGTTAACTTAACTAAAGAGGTAGTTTAACTACTTCAACTAATTATGATTGCTTAAAGGCAAAAAGAGAAGGGGGAACAAGAGGAGAATAGAAGGAGAAAGCATACTAAGGTCTGCTCTTGAGTTTTATTGAGATAATTCAGTTTTCATTCATTCTTTAATTCATTGAAAGCCTAATTCTCTTTTATGATAGCAGGGTCCTATTGTAGAGAACAATATTCAAGGATGAATTACATCATTCAAATACTTGTTTTTGAGAGGTGTTGATCTATCTTTGATAGTCTTTGTAGACTTGTCTTTTTGTGAATTAAATTTCATGACTGATAAAGGCTATTGTGCAGAGTCGAGTGGGCAACAATCTGTGGCAAGCTGATCCAAATTTTAAAGTTCAGTTTTTTTTTACTTCTGTTACAAGTCCTTTTGTATGGTTTTCATCGAGGACATCTAAGTTTGACTTTGGTCCAAATTTCCTAAGGGAATTTTGTAAAGAGAACGTTTCATTTGATAAATTGGAATGAAATAAGCAATTGCTTTATGTCTCATCTATGTTGATGATTGACTTGGTATTTTTACTTGATGTCTCTACATTTATTTTTGCATCTGTCATATTCAGAAAATTACATAAACATTGAAAATTTTCAGCAGTCTTCCATTTATTTAAAAATCAGCCTAAGCCGTTGTAACCAATACTTGTGGATTAGGAAACAATTTTTGATGGCTATAAACATAGGGTGATATTCCCTTGTATCTTTCTTTAGCCAAGTAAGATCTGAAAATGTTTGAGTAAGATCATTTCATATCTTTTCCTCAACATTTATTTGGCGACCATACTGGGGAGATATTCGATATCTCTCTAGTTGATTTTTATGTTTGATTATCATCGAATATATCTATTTTTTTGATATTGATATTTTGACTTTTTCATTTCTTAATGTCTGTATCTGTTGCAAGGCAACCTAATATTGAGCCCGGTCTTCAATATCAGACCAACATTGCTTTAAACTTGTTTAATACCATTCTAGACACTGCTAATACTCAGGTTGAGCTTAATCGTTCATGGGAAACAATTGAACAAGACATAAGTGCCCAAGAACGTTGGGAAGCTAGACATAGATAGCCTAGGAATCAACCATAAATTTCTTTTTCCTTCAGCTTTGACCTTCTTTTCATGTCCTTAGACCCTCGTGTTTCTAGGAGAAGAAGAGACTTATCACCTAGAATTAATCCTATTGCTGAAATAGGAAGAAGGAACATTGTGTTATCAACACAACAAAGTGCTGTAAGGAGAACCTTGTCTGATTCTTCCAGTTCGTCTTTCTCCCCCTTACCTATTATCCACAAGATGGCATCTAGTGGTGGCTCTGGTGGTATTGGAGGTGCTTCCTTATCTCAATCTTCAACTTCATCAATGATTGGTAGCTTATATAGTCACCAAGTCCCTGTCCAATCTACCACAAACCCCACCAAAGTCAATAAAAAGTATGGGCTTTTTCAATTTGAAGAAGATCTTACAACCACACCATGGAATGTTTCCTCTCCTCTTAACCTGACACCTGCTACTCGTCCACTTCCTAAATTCAAAGAGCATCTTCCTAGGTTTCCAGGGAATAACACTGTCACTACAAATGAACACTTGGTGGAATTTTCTAATGCCTGTCACAACATAGGAGCCAATGACAATGATACTTTCATGCACTTATTTGTCAATTCCCTTGAAGGGAAGGTTGAAATTGATTTATTTGACTTTCCTCGTAATATTATGTCTACTTGGGAGGAGTTATTCTATTGGTTCAAATCCACCTACGGGAAATCCAAAATCCCAGCTGAGCAATTACGTGAATACAATAACATCGCTTATAAGGATGGTGAGGCCATCAAGTCCTTCAACTTGTGTTTCACCAAGTTATTCAATCAAATCCCTAAACTCATTCGACCTTAGAACCAAGCCACTTTCATGCATTATTATAATGAATTACCTTCCCCTTACCGTCATAGACTCGAGGAAAAAGCCATTGATAACCTTGGTTTTTCTCTACATACTTGTTTAGAGTACGAAGAATAGATTGAAAGAACATGTCTTCCTTAGGGAGAATCAGTTAAACAGAAAGACATGTCCACCCTATTATAGCTTGTACAAGACATGAATAATTGTATGATAACATATGAACGGAAGGGAAATGTCTCCCCTCTTACCCCTGGAGCTTCATCTTCTTCTACACCCCCCTTTAGAAATCCAAATGAAAATAATTTTCAGCCTAAAGCTATCATGCCTCGTAGTTGGTGTAACTTTTGCGTGGAACACCATGAGGAAAGTACATGTGAGGTAGAGAAGAGTTCTAGAGATAAAATCTTTGGTAAAAGACCTAAAACTACCATCGTTGTCCTAGATTTTGCAGATCCAAAAGATGTCATGATCATCAATACTAGGAACAAGTCCTATCCTCCCAAAGGCAAATATTATCCTCCTCACAATTCTTCTATATCGAGCTCATCCTCACCAGCTGCTACTGTTCAGGTTTCTAAGGCTCCTAACAGTCAAGGAATTATCTCCCCTCTTCCAAATACAATATTCTAAATCAGTTGGCCAACATCAAATAGGATTCAACCCTTATGGACATGGTTGTTGTCCCTGAACAATGAGGCATCTAAAATAATTCATGGAAGGAAAGTATTTCGTTGTAGCCAAAATCTCTGAAGAGGTAGATGAAGAGGATTCGCCTGTAAATTAAGTAGGTGTACATAAATTTAGATACCATGTAAAAAATCCTTCTTTTTTTATTTCTGTAAATATTATGGATAAGATCACCCATTGTTGCCTCATTAACGACAGTTCAGGCCCAAGTGTAATGTTGAATATTATTATGGAATAGATAGGTTTTTCTTGTACAAATGAAAACGCCAGAAGCATGCTCTCTTATAATAGTCTACAACAAATGACCATAGGTGAAATCAAGGATGTGACCTTCATCTTGTGCACACACCTTGAAATAAGGATGACCCTTAATATTCAGGTAATTGATATGCCGGTAAGAAACTAATCAATAATCCTAGGAAGAGATTGGTAAGCTTTGACATGTGGACACCTCTTACTCGATGGAACACACTTATCCATTCCTCGGAATGGTAAAAACATCATAGTCCTTAGAGAGGGAAGGATTCCACCTTACATAAAAAGTGTTCCACAAGCTAATGTGAATTATATCGAAGAGGAATCAGGGGTGTATTCCATATTTTCTGAGGAGGATAACACTCCCTTGGAATGAATCGATTTGGACGACGGTATGTGGCATATGCACTTTGATGGTTCATTCTCCAATGAAATAAACAAAGGAAGCATTATCGTGTACTCTCCTATGGGGAAAATTAATAACTTTTTTTATAGGTTAGAGTTTTCTTTCACAAACAATGTCACTAAATTTGAAGCTTTATTATTAGGCATTGAAAACTCCTATAATCTGGGTTGTGGTCACCTTATAGTTTTTGGGGATTTCAAGCTTGTTGTGAACCTTGTATGTAAGATATATTCCCCTATAAAAAAATTGATGAAATGATACACCCAAAATGTTTGGGCACTTATCTCAAACCTACTATCTTTCAACATTACTCATGTTAAGAGGGAATTGAACTCAATGGCTGATCGATTAGATGTTTTTTGCAGCCTCTCCTAATAAGAAACTTCTTCCACACATAGTTGATTGTACTTTTCAATCTCTGTATTGTCCACAGATTCCTGACAATATAGAATCATGGCAGATCTTCCCTAGAGATGAGAGAATCTGTGCCTTCATTCAAAATGAACCTTATAAGCCTAAGGAAATTATATCCATGGAAGATAACAAGACTCCTAAGAGCGTGAATTCTCTATAGAGTTCATTTTCATCGAGTGATGTAGGCAATAAATAGAAACATAAATAAGAGGAGTCGAAAAGGAAGGTGGGTGAAACCATATCCTTGAACATTGGAGCACCCGAGTCTCCGAATAATGTCAAAATAGGTGCCCAATATTTTGAAGAAGATAAAATGAAGTTTGCCAAACTGCTTGGAGAATTTCAAGATGTTTTTGCTTGGTCTTATGAGGATCTCCATGGTTTTGATCCCTCTCTTATACAACATGCTATTCCTATCAAGGAGGGCATAAAACTAGTTAGGCAAAAACAAAGACCTATCAACCCAGCTCTAGAAGCAAGTATTCAAAAGGATTTAGAAGCTTTATTATTAGGCATTGAAAATTCCTATAATCTGGGTTGTGGTCACCTTATAGTTTTTGGGGATTTCGAGCTTGTTGTGAACCTTGTACGTAAGATATATTCCCCTAGCAACAAGTTGATGAAATGATACACCCAAAATGTTTGGGCACTTATCTCAAACCTACTATCTTTCAACATTACTCATGTTAAGAGGGAATTGAACTCAATGGCTGATCGGTTAGTTGTTTTTGCAGCCTCTCCTAATAGGAAACTTTTTCCACACATAACTGATTGTACTTTTCAATCTCTATATCATCCACATATTCCTAAAAATATAGAATCATGGCATATCTTCCCTAGAGATGAGAGAATTCCTGCCTTCATTCAAAATGAACCTTATAAGCCTAAGGAAATTATATCCATGGAAGATAACAAGATTCCTAAGGGTTTGACTCCTCTAGAGAGTTCATTTTCATCGAGCGATGTAGACAATAAATAGAAACATAAAGAAGAGGAGTCGAAAAGGAAGATGGGTGAAACCATCTCCTTGAACATTGGAACACCCGAGTCTTTGGAGAACGCCAAAATAGGTGCCTAATGTTTTGATGAAGAAAAAATGAAGTTTTCCAGACTGCTTAGCGAATTTCAAGATGCTTTTTCTTGGTCTTATGAGGATCTCCATGGTTTTGATCCCGCTCTTATACAACATGCTATTCCTATCAAAGAGGGCATAAAACCAGTTAGGAAAAAACAAAGACCTATCAACCCTGCACTAGAAGCATGTATTACAAAGGAGCTGGAAAAACTCTTGAAGGTTGGGATAATCTTTCCGGTCAAATATTCTAAATGGGTTTCCAATTTGGTTCCCGTTCGAAAAACAACTGGTCATATTATATTATGCATAGATTTTCGCACATTGAATCGGGCTAGTATTAAAGATCACTTTCCTCTCCCTAATATGGAAATGATTTTGCAACAAGTTGTAGGGTCACATATGATGTCCTTACTTGACATTTTTTCTAGTTATGATAAAATCAAGGTAAAAAGGGAAGATAAGTATAAAACCACCTTTATTACTCATTGGGGCACCTTTTCTTATGAACGTATGCCTTTTGTCTTATCTAATGTAGGTGTCACTTTTCAAAGAGCTATGCAAATATCTTTTGACGATTTGATCGGCAAGATCATTCAGATCTATCTTGATGACTTAACTACGTACTCTAAAAACTGATCAGATCATTTTGGTCATCTTAAAATAGTTCTCATGCGATGGAGGAAATTTGGCATCTCTCTAAACCCTTCTAAGTCTATTTTTGGCGTTACCAAGGGAAAGCTCTGTGGACACATTATCTCCAATTCAAGAATAAACATTGATCCTGAAAGGATTGCTGCTATCCTTAGTTTGCCTACTCCCACTTCCAAGAAGGAGGTTCAATCTTTTATGGGTGTTATTAACTTTGTTCGTAGGTTTGTTCTTGATTTTGCTGTAATGGTCAAACAGATTCATAATCTTCTTAAGAAAAATCGTTCCTTTTCTTGGACAAATGACGTCGAAGATGCTTTTGTAGGGATAAAAAAAGCAATCATCTCTGCACTAGTTTTGGCGAAGCTAGACTTGAGAAAGAATTTATGATATATAATAATTCCACAGAGGAAGTAGTTTCTACTATCCTCATGCAAGGTGACGACCAAGGTAACGAAAAATCAGTGGCTTACATGAGTCAAAGTTTGTCTGATGATGAATTTACATATTCTTTTATTGAAAACATGCTTTCGCTCTTGTTAAAGCTGTTGAAAAAATTCACCACTTCATCTTAGGTAAGCATACGTTGGTAAAAGTCCCGTTAACCATTGTCAAGCTTTTGCTATCACAGACTTATCTTTCAGGGAATCTTACACATTGGCTTGCCAAAATCCAGGAGCATGATTTAAATATAGTGACTTCTACCACCATCAAGGGACTTGACTTATCCCTTCACTTAGCTCAACATGTTGAAATTAGTGAAGAAATTGATGAACATGACAGTTCCCTATCAACACTATTCTACATTGATAATCAGATCCTTCCTATGTCTAAACATCCTTGGTATAAGAATTTTGTTTACTATTTACAAAACCAAAGATGTCCAGATAACTTAGACACTCATCAAAGAAGAAGGCTCCATCTTGAATATGCTAGATACATAATTATAGGAGACTTCTTGTTTCAGAGATTTGCTGATGGTATGTTGCGTCGCTGTGTAAACAATGAGGAAGCACAGAACTTGTTGCAAGAAACTCATGGTTCTTCAAATTCTGTTATTCACGTAGGAGGTCATTTTTCTTCTAAAACCATTGCTTTCAAGATTATTAGAAAACAATACTATTGGCCTTCAATATTTCATGACTCTTATGTTTTTTCGAGATCTTATGACAAGTGCCAAAAATTTGCTGGGAAAGAGCACCTTTCAACCATGCTATTACAACCTGTCCTCCCGGACTTTCCTTTTTCAAAGTGGGTAATGGATTTTATTGGTCCTATTAATCCTCCATCTTCAACAGGACAAGTATTTATTTTGACAGTCACAAACTATTTTACAAAATGGGTTGAAGTTATCCCACTTAAAAATTCGACAGATGATCAGGTGATTTATTTCCTTGAAAATAACATCTTTTCCAGATTTTGTGTTCCATTGGAAATTATTATAGACAATGGTCCCGCTTTTATTTATGCTAATCTAACCCAATTTTTAGCTAAGTTGGGGGTTAAACATTTCACCTCATCAACTTATTATCCCCAAGGAAATGGGCAGGCCGAGTCTACCAAAAAGAATCTGGTGAGAATCGTCAAAAGGCTCATCGATGATAAGCCTCGTCAATGGCACACTCTCCTCACTTACGCTCTTTGGGAAGAGCGAACTACCACAAAGGTGAGCACTGGTTTCACTCCTTTCGAGCCTGTTTATGGTCAAGAATCCATTCTTCCTACTGAGATGGAACTTTCCTCCTTAAGGTTAATGCTACAGATCGAAGAATTAAATTCTTATGATGTTTCACAAAGGATGAATGCACTCCTGGATTTAGAGGAGAAAAGGATGTTTTTCCTGGATAATATAAAAACGAGACAACAAACTGTTAAGAAGTATTTCAACAAGAGTGTCAAGACTGTCAAATTTAAAGTCAATGAGAAAGTACTGTTGTGGGATTCAGCTCATGCTGATAGGGGAAGACACTCAAAGTTTAAAAAATTATGGCTGGGTCCTTTCAATATCGCTTTTGTTTTGGGTACAATCTCTTACATTCTAAAATATTTACAAGAGCGATTGTTTTCCTACAACACTAATGGTTCTCACTTAAAACATTACGTGGAACCAATTTGAAGAGTTTAACGTTGTTTGGATTGTTCTGTATATTAGTAGCGCAGTTCTGTTTTCATTTTAATAGTTTTCATTACTTCTTTTTCAATTCTACTTTAAAATAGTTTTATATTCTTCTTTCATTTTAGTAGTTTTCATATCTGTTGTTTGCAATTTTGTCATTTTATTTTTGTTGTTTTAAATTTTGCAGTTTCATTTTTGTTATGACGTTTTTTTCTTTTGTTCTTTTTTATTTCTATTTTTGGTCAAGAATAAAATGTTGGATCAGTTCTGCCACATCGACACTCCTGCAAGGTATTGTTAGTCAATAACAATCAAGCTTGCATAGCTGTTATGATGTTCCCCTTGAAGGTATCATTGAGTTTTTTATCTTCTTTCATTGCTCTCTTATGAGATAATTGGTTATTTCCCGCTTCTGCTTTCCATTTCTTCATCCATTTTGAGATTCAAAAGAGAAAGCCATAATTTTTTTCTCTTGGAAGTCAAGAGAAAAATCTGGTTGAATGATTATGCATACAAGGATAAACCCCCTCATACTTAACACTTTCCATGAGTTATTCCCAAATTCTTGGTCATTTTTCCATTAAATCCACTCACTTCCCCCTGTTGCATAATCATTTTGGTTATATCTTCTTGATCTATTGTTCTTGTTCTGCGAAACCATACATCCTAAGTTCTTAATCTATTGGAAACAGATTTCCCTGTGGAGTCTCTAGTTTGTTGATGATTAAAATTGCAACAAGGAATTTCTCCCGCAAAGTATTGCTAAAGCCTATTATTTAAACTACACTAATAATATATAGTACTAGTATGTGGAACCCCCTTGTAGACTGGACACATAGAGATAGTCATATCACACATTTTATGTTGTTGTTTAGATTCTAATTACATGGTATTATATGGATGATGATGCAATTATGGTTTCATTTTTGACATAGTGACAGGTGAATGATGCATTTTATGGGATGTTCTGTTATTCAAAGCTTTATTTTTATATGAGGGGCATATAATTATAGTTTCTATGTTTAATCACGTCACCATGATTTATTACCTGGCTACACATGAAAAAGAAATATGTTAGTAACGACATAAACAAAAACAAAGGGAAGAAAATTTTGAAAAGAATCCAAAAGGAAAGGGCCTATGTTTATGCTATATTAGAAGTTATGTGCAATTAAAAATGTGAACATGTTAGTGTTAGTCATAACTATTAAATGGTTATGTGATTTTCATTTGAGTTATATTGGGTGCATTTGATATGGCAATACATATGGTATGGTATGGAAATTTGGCAAGGGTTAACGTGATTGTTTTGGGTGGTGCATTTGGCAAGCATGTGGTCATATATTTCGATGGTTTGGAAATTAATGACATGGTTAAATGTATTAGTGAGTGTTGGCTGTCGTGTACTTCAGAATTGAATAGATGAGGAGATGGAAGCGATGTGTAGTAAATGAATGTCACTCCATACTTTCCCCATCAGGCCATCACCCTAGTGTGGTTATTGTTGCATTTCGATATGCTGGTGGTTAAGATTTGAAATTCAATCTTGGGAAGAAAATGCTCGACCAAATCATCCTTTTAAGCTATTGGTTATAGGTATGGTTCTTTTTCACCCATCCATGAATTATGCTCTATGTATGAATGAAAAATGGCTCAGTAATGCTTGGGTTTGTAATTTCTCGAGAATTGAAACTGTGTAAATGCATGGTTTTTCTCTCTGTAATGACTATGTGGCTGTTCAATTTGCAAATAAAAGAATTGGTTTGGTTGAGTTGTGCATTCGCTGGTTGTTCTGTTGGTGAAAATTGTAATGGGTCTCTGTGGATTTTGAATGGATTTGAGTATTATCGCTCTATGTTATTGATGGAGGGTTTGACTCTGTTTATTCTTGCTGGTTTCTTCCTCAAGGTTATGAGGGTAACCTTGTCCAGTTGTATTCATAATGCAATTTGGTTGCTGTGTATTTTCCTAGACTGCCATTTGGTCACTGTGTATTTTCCAGAGTCATGGTCGTGGGTTTATTTACATGGTTGTGGGTTTATTCACATGGTCGTTGGATTATTTTCATGGTATTAGCATCAAATATATCTCAGAAATCAGTCTTAGAGTGGCCATTATCTCAATATATATGCTATATGGTTGTTGGGTGATATAAGTTGTGCCTCGCGTTATGCATCCTCACTGACATTGTGTCAAATGATTCGGCTCCTAAGAAATTGACAGAGGTTATACCTCTATGTGTTTTGGGTAACTGTCACTGTCTAGTGGACATTCACTCTCCTCTGCAAATGCAAGACGCACTATGTGCATCAGTTGTCTACCCTACCCGGCTAATTGTTGCGCCATTATCCAGACCAGGAGTTATGAGGAACCCTGTGGCTTCTACTATGCTTGTATCGAAGGGTATTTTCCCATGGTTGATATGTTTTGAGGACCTCCAGTTCTCTATGCGATTTATGATTGAGCGCACTCTTGATTGATTCTTTGTATTTGTTGTTACAGAGCCCAATTTAAAAAAAAAAAAAAACAATTGTTCTTACTCCTATCTGGTATCTTTTTGGTTTTCAAGGATTGGTTGTAAATTGGAGTGGTTATGACAATTGCATCGAATACCTATCTCATCTTTATTTGATTAAATTGGTTAAGAAGTTATGATTGGGAATAAGTGAGAATGTGTAGTTAAAGGATGTCTCTTCTCAATATATCCTCGATCGTTGTGTTCTTACAACATAGGGTTAATTACAAGTTGGTGACTACTGTGTGTTTCATTAGTCCCGATCAGGATCATAGCAAGTTATGAGATTGATAACTATGTTCACTTCATTATGTTTACTATGTATCTATTATGGAAGCATCGTGTAGGTTGTAAATAATTGCATCAACAATGATGAAGCTCGGGTTTTATATGATTATGGTTTCATGGTAAAGTTTTATTGGTTGATATGACGAGGAGTGTATGAAATCATACATGTTTTAGAACTATGTCCAATTTGGAAAGGGTCTTGTGCATATGTTTTAATTGGCCGATTGTGAATTTATGGAGAGTGTATGATATTTTTATAGCAATGTGCTATGGATAAATGTGGAGCAATATTGCTGTGTTTTTTGTTTCAATTCTTAAAGGGAAAGGAAAGAAATTAGAGACCAAGAATTCTCTTAACATGAATGTTAAAAGTCATTTTGATTATGAGTGTGATTGCAGACTGTGTTAATTGGAAAATTTTAAAATTTTTGAATGTGGAACAGTGGACAATTTTTGATACACAGGGACTATTGAATTGGCATTGATATGTTATGTATTGAGTACATAGTTATGTTTATTGATTACTTGATTTGTTTTATGAACAATATTCATTATTTCCCTGTCATGCTCTCACTTTTCCGCACATTACAAGTCCCCTCACCTTCCCAGATTCACTATTCACTCCATGTTCTTAAAATTAAATTATAGTTAAATGAAAACATTGTATTAGGGCAGTTGAGGATGGCACAAGGATGAGTTACAGTGGTATATTTTGATTTACAATACAGTTGATTGTTTGATGATTTGTTGATTAGTAGTCATGATCGACCCCCATTCATTTTACCACTTTTCGCTCAATACAATCCCTCATGTATCCTAGAACCCTTATTCACCCCCTGCTCATTGACAAGTATTAAATGATTTTTATGGATTGGATTGCATGAGTCTGATGTGTTGCTGAGCCAAACTTTGTTTCATATTTAAAGAGATGTCATGTATGGTTTGTTGAAGAAACTAGTTGCTAATAAATAATGCATACATGAATGAGATTTTTCAGTAGAGGTATCCATGGCCGGGGTAATAAAGGAAGAGGAAATTGGAATAGGGGCCCTAGAAGGCCAAGGTTTTCTATACATTTTGATGCAAAATCACAAGAGTTAAGCCAACTGTTTGAAGCTATATTTTTAATTGGATTAGACAAGGAGTGGTCCAACCTAGGCCAGAAAGGCCTCCCTTCCAAGCCCCGTATGTCCCTTGTATCCCAGTTCCCTCTCATGTATCATTACAACCCAAAGTCCCTGAAAATGACGAATGGAAAGAGATTGTCCACCCGACAATCTCCCAACATCGTGGTTGGCCCAATTTGTCTCTTCCTGCTCCTCCTCCACCTGTTAATCAAATTTTCCAAGCTGCCCTTACCCAATCACCCGTACAGTCTTCCCACACAAGAAAAAGGTTAAAATTTGAGGCCCACCATGCGCCCCCTCCTCTCCATAAAATAACTGCCAAATCCATTTCATCATGCATGCATTTGAGAGATGATTTCTTTCATGTTATCAGTGAGATCAGGCCTAAAGGCTCCACACAGCCTAAGGAAAATTCATAGAAATCAAAGGGACACAACAATAACAAGGGGAAAATTTCCTCCCAGAGTTGCAAATATGGTTTTTAAGTGTTTTATTTATTGATTGTTGAGAACAGTTGACTTCTGATTTTTTTGGATATGTGGATATTATATTTTTGGATATAGTTTCAATTATCATTGATATAAATTGTCAAATTTTTAGAGTGATGATGGGAGCCACAAGGAGGGATGTGTTTGATTGATTAACTAGTTGTGTTATGCTTGTTAAAGAAACTAAAGGGAGCCACAAGGGGTCCCACCTACTAGTTATTATTTATTAAAGACCCTTATTATTATTTTATTAATTTTCCCCCCTGAACTAAAAAGTTGGTTGAGTTTTAGTTAATTTAACTAAAGAGGTAGTTTAACTACTTCAAGTAATTCTGATTGCTTAAAGGAAAAAAGAGAAGGAGGAACAAGAGGAGAATAGAAGGAGTAAGCATACTGAGGTATGCTCTTGAGTTTTATTGAGATAATTCAATTTTCATTCATTCTTTAATTCATTGAAAGTCTAATTCTCTTTTATGATAGCAGGGTCCTATTGTAGACAACAAGATTCAAGGATGAATTACATCATTCAGACACTTGTTTTTTAGAGGTGTTGATATATCTTTGATAGTCTGTGTAGACTTGTATGTTTGTGAATTAAATTTCATGACTGATAAAGGCTATTGTGCATAGTCGAGTGGGAAATAATCTGTGGCAAGCTGATCCATCTTTTAAAGTTCATTTTTTTTACTTCTGTCAGAAGTCCTTTTGTATGGTTTTCATTGGGGACATCTAAGTTTGACTTTGGTCCAAATTTCCTCAGGGAATTTTTTAAAGAGAATGATTCATTTGATAAATTGAAATGAAATAAGCGATTGATTTATGTCTCATCTGTGTTGATTATTGACTTGGTATTTTTACTTCTGTCTCTACATTTATTTATGCATCTATCATATTCAAAAAATTACATAAACATTGAAATTTTCAATAGACTTCCATTTATATAAAAATCGGCCTAATCCCTTGTAACCAATACTTGAAACAATTTTTGATGGCTATAAACATAGGGTCATATTCCCATCTATCTTTCTTTAGCCAAGTAAGATCTGAAAATGCTTGAGTAAGATCATTTCATATCTTTTCCTCAACACTATGCATGTACAATTCCAAGCATCCTCACACATGGGATGAGAGTCTTCCCTATGTTCAGCACAACTACAACAGATCCATACATAGCTCAACCAACCAAAACCCCTTTCAGGTGGGGTTAGGATTTCAACCATTGGGTCCCATGGATGTTGCACTACCCCTTACGGCCATCCAGAAAGACTTGTCCCATGTTCAAACTGAAGCCACAAAATCTACCCAGTTCATTAAGCAGATCCAACACATCCTACAATAGGTTCAAGATATTTTGCAGAAGTCCAATGCCAAGTACAAGCAGTTCCATGATCAACACCGGGTGCTACACAAGTTTTAGGTGGGAGATAAAGTTTGGTTGCACTTGCAGAAAGAATGCCTTACAGGACCCCATCAGAATCTTCATCCACTTCTTTATGGACCTTATACCATCACAAAGGTTGCGGGTGACAATTATTTGGAGCTCAAAATTTCCCCCTTCCTTGGCTTTCACCCAATGTTTAATGTGGACCTCCTTCGACCATACTTTCCACCGTTATTGGACACCTCATAGGTAGCAGAACAATTAACACTAACATAGCTCAACCCTAACTGCATGGAACTGACATCGATTGATCAGATCATGGAAACATAGGTCAAGGGAAATTTCCAACAAAGGTTTCATCTTTATTGTGTTGTCAAAGAAGGGCAGCTCCTGCACCAAGGAAAGTGGCTCACTCAGGGCCAATTTCAACAAAACATTACTCATCTAATGGAGAAAATCAATGCAATTGAGACAATTTATTTCTAAAGGGGGAGGATCGATCCAGGTGGATATCAGTGGCCACCCACCCATTCCAACTGACTCACATACATATGTCATCTTGGTAGTTTTTTTTTGGCTTTTTGAGTCCTAACATTTTGGGGTCGTTTTGAGGCCCTAAATAACGTTTTTTGGGCCCACCATAGTCACATAGTAGATTTAGTCATAGTGTGACAACATAATGTGTAGTCCTTGGATATACCTTTCCAATGGGCTATCGTGTGCCTAAAATGAAGATCGTATGCAAAAATTACGACCCCAAGAAGTTGATGTAACAACTTACCCCAACAAGGCCCACATGACTTTTGGTGCTTCATCTCCTAGGGTTAGGTTTTTGGATATCTAGGGATTTGGAATTCATGTTTTATGTAAAAAGGCCTTTGGAGCCTCATTGTACTCATCTTGTTATGAATGAGCGCAACCATCACTTCTCTTCTCAGAGATAAGCCACCACCATTCTAGCAAGCTTGTTTCAATCTACATTTTACAGTTTCAACATATTTCTTTATTGAATAGAAGCCAAGTTTTATTGTAGCTATGATATTTTTCATTGTATCTCTGTGTCAATAATATAGATATGTATTCATTTCATTCTGCTCATAAAATATGGATCATGCTCTTTGAAACCTCTCGATCCAGTAAACCTTGCTACCCAGAAGTTGGTTATTTTACTAGGTCGCTCACAAACATTCGATAATAATGACTCAATATAAAGTTGAGGTGTTTTGAAAAGATAGTTGGGAAGTAGTTCTTGCACGCTTGTTGTCCCTTGACCAAGTTTTGAGGATACTTGGTCATGATTGACCTATTTTTGGGACTTCGACAGGCTGTCGAAGATGGAGCGCAAGACGAAGAGGAGATCATAGGATATCTGTTGGCACAAGGGCAGACCCAGGGTTCAACGCTACAAAAACACACCAAAAAAACCCTAACTTCCAGCCCTTTGGAAACACCTGCGAAGCAAATGAAGTCTCACCTGAGGTAGAGGTAGGGGTGTTTGCAGGACTCAGGTGTCTACAACCTTAGCTGGGACATAGATATGTGATTGTAATTCTTAACAGAGCACTTAGCAGTGATATTTATCAATATTCAATTCTTATTTATAGTGAAATTAAACCCTAATAATTGTACAACCTAGTTGTCAACCAGATCTGGCATCTAGCAACACTTAGCATGAAGGAACAAACCAGATCTAGCAGATTCAGGCACTAAGCACATTCATATAAGTTTGACCTAACATCCATATACATAATTAGCACAAAGCATAAACATATCTATCTATCTATATCAAAGCACTTAACAAGTAAAGACATAAACACATCAACACATTGCACAAAACAGAGAAACACATCATATATGTGGTTCACCCCCACCCTGAGGCTATGCCCACCAACTCCTCTTCTTTATTAGCTTCCTCAATAGGTTATATGCATAGAGCCTCAAGACCTTACTCCACATAGGGCAGGAGATCTACGCAGCTCGCTAGATCCTCCTTCCCCGAGTATATCTAAGCACACAACCTTCCACAACTTCTTACAATGACTTTCACTTATCTCTGCAAGTCTCACATAACATGCACATAACTCTTACAATATTGATCACACAGATCCAACTTTAGCACTTAGCTATTCCTTATGACTTCCTCTCTCATTATATCGCCTAACCTTCTATTTATACTTTTACAAAATAGGCCTAAACATGGGTAAACCCATGGGTCGACATCCCATACCCGTTACATAATACCAAATCCTAAAAAGGACCCAAAAAGGGGCCAATATATCGTGATCTCTGCTCCGCCTTCGACATGCTATCGAAGTCCCCAAAATAGGTTAAACTTAACCAAGGATCTCCAAAACTTGGTCAAGGGCCAACAGGCCCCCAACACTCACTTGTGACTCGTCCCGAGTCACTCTGATCTGGATAATTCCACTTCAAAATCCTCGAGCATAGCTCGATCTTCTTTGACTTGTTGTTGTGCCTTGGCCTCATGTTCAAAAAACTCTTGGCTAACTGTGTTGTTGACTGGTCCCTCCGGGCGTTGTTCAACTGCAGTGACAACCTGCTCCAGTTCTTTTCCTCAGCATTCTACCTATGCAAACAATTGATATGCCTTATCTTGTATAGTTTGAAGCCTCTGAGTTACTTCCATAACTCTACTCTGGATAGTGTGGATCTGCTACTGGGTAGTGCACTGCTCTTGGGATCACTTCATTCTTTCCACAGCTGACAGGGGCTTCAGTTGCGCTTGTATCATTTCAGCTTAATACTTTGCCTCTTGGAGCTGCGACTCCAGTGCCTTCAGTTATGGATTATCAGTGATTTTCTCGTAGGTTTGGGCACTTCGATCAGTTATTTTCTTACATTCCATAGCAAGGAATTTTATTCTCTCAATTGCACTTTGAGCAGTTTCTTCTCTTTGATCCCTTACATCCTGTGGTGTCTTGGGCACTGCGCGGAGCTCTAAGTCTAGTATGCGTTGCTGTAGCTGCTAGATAACTTCTGTGAGCTTTCCTACTTTTTGCGTGACTCAATACTCTACCTTTACTTATACGACTGTCACAGAGCGAAGTGATTTGCTGATCGCTTCTTTCACTTTGAGTTGCTCTGCGAACTATTGTTTTCCTTGTTGTAGCTGTGCTTTTTCTTCATCAAATTTGCTTGGAGAGCAATATTTTCCTATTCTACAGCTTGGTGCTGATCTACAAGTACTCCTTGCACTTGCTTCAAATCCTAGGTGGCTTTTTCCATTTCCTCTTGTGCTCTTCGAAGGCGAGCTTCGACTGCCTAAGCTAGTCGGTGAAGTTGGGCTGAATCATCTCCCAACTCTAGTTCTCTCGATGGCAGGGGCATAGTGGAGACTGTGTGACTGGACCAAAGGGCTTGCTATAACCCTCAGATTTTGACTTCAATCCTATCATACATTTCTTCCTACTTTTCCCCTTGTTTCTCTGCTATCTCTAGTGAAGCATCGTTCAGTGCGGCTATGATGAAGTCAAAATCATCAGAGGTGAGGACACTTTGCATCTTTGTCATGGAGGCTTTTGATTTCTTCCAGGAAGAAGGTTTCGAGGGGTAACCTTCCTCTTCTTCAAAGGGTTAACCTCATCTCTGGGCGGTGTTACTTTGCCTAATCTTTGTTCAACTTCTACTTCGTCACCATCCCCTCGGTTAGGTGACATGGAAACAATCTTCATTGAGGTGATGCTTAAGTTTTGGACCTCCTCAATCTTCTTCTGTCTGTTGGTTCTGGGTGTATTATGTTCTTTATGAGTGTTTTGTGGATTGCCAATATCAGATATCTCTGTGGGGTTGGCGGGGATAAGGATGTCAGCGGACCATTCCTTAGTGATCTCCTCAAGGTATTCTTTTGTAAGTTTGTAATATGACTGGAGCTTCTCTTGATGTTCATCTGCTCACGTTGTAATGTATATAAAGTGTCGATCTGCACTAAACTTCATTAGTGGTCGTAACCTTTGTAGGGTGTTCGGAGTCATGCTAGGATCAACTTCGATGGATCGCTTTAGCTGGAGGTAGTATGTATGAAACACAACATTTGACTGCCACTGTTTGTTCATATTAGTTGAATACCACAGGGTAGCGAACTTCACAGCAAGTGGTTCGAACGACTCTATGTCAGGGAAGGTCGCTCCTTCTGGCATCTCCCAGGAAACAAATGCAATTAGGACCAGGAGCCAACTAAAATGAAATTCATAACCCCGATCTTGTGCTTCTCGACAATCTAGTTGCAATTGGTTAACTAGGTACTTCACCCAGTTCATCAGTAGGCCTTCTGTGCACTTTCCTGCAAGGTCAACAACAAAGCCTGTGACTTGCGTAGCTCAGTTCTTTCTTACTAACTTTCCAACTATCAGTTGAAATGCGAGGCGCACTGCGCCACTCTAGATGGAATCTACCTTGTAGCCTCTTGTTCCCTTCTCAACGTCGTCGTATGTATCCTTGATCTTTTGTGCTAGTGCATGATCTGCGACTTTTCCTAGATAAAAGTCCTGTGGGTCGAGTCCTTGCATACTAAGTCCTGTGATCCTGTGGATCAATGTTCGATCAAATTTAATGTGGCGGTCTAGCCACAAGTAGCCACCATGGTAACATGACAGTAGTAGCTTGACATAGGCGTTGAATTCCTAGTGTCTTCCAAAGTATGGGATCTTCATGACGTTCAGCAGGGTAGACTGCATGAGGTTCATTGTCCATGACTGAGGGATTATCTTCAAGTTTTTCCCTTTAGTTATGGTTAGATACTTGTATGGGGCGAGCATACCATAGATCTTTCAATCTGCTAAGTTGAAGTCGTTGAAATTCAACGTTGTGATCTTATCCTGCTCTGCTTGAACTATGCATATCCCCTATGGGAGGTACGCAGTGACCATAGTGTACTCGAAGTCTCTTGGCACACTATCACAATTCACCGCGTTGGCCAGAGGAGGGATGTAATCAGGCCATATGGATGGAATCAAATTTGTGTTTGCTAGGTCATATTTATGCTTGGTTCTCTTCTCTACTAATGGTGAGGATGATCCCGATCCACGAGCACTCGATGGAGAGGCTTACAATCCTCTCGTCGATGATTCTTGTACACCTGTAGACATCGACATGACTCGTTCAGTCATGAGGTCGATCATAACTTCTTTGAAAACTCTCTCTGCAACACTAACCTCATTTGACATACACGTGCGGGGTTGGAAATATTCAAGTTTGAGGAGTAACTTAGGCACTGCAATGGGATAGAAGGAAATAGTGCAATGATCACTGTATAAAATCAACAAGTCTGCAGGATCAAATTCACGATTAGAAAAAGTGTTCTCGGTGCATGGCGTGATAGGATAAATAGATAACTTGACAATGGATTGCTTGCAACGGTCGAGAAGACTTCATTAACTCTGCTCTGTCTGTTAGGGCGTGGTCCAACAGTCTGGTAGCGAACCATAAATTCCTTTCTACCCGTTCGAGGGGTCACTGAATGGTTATATCAGTCCCAATGGCTATATTGCTTCATCATGGTGAAGTGCCATGTGACACTGCTCTGTTATCCCGATGAACCTCAAATTTTTCAAATTTTCCTTCTGCGAAGTTCCCTCTGGAACCTTCTGTAACTTGTCGATCTTAACTCTCTTCTTACTTAGTTTTATAGCTTTCTTTCCAGTGAGCTTCGTCTCGGCATGCCTTTTTCCATTCTGATTCTTATCTTCTTTTGGCATAGTTACTTTGTGTTGTTGAGATCTTTCCTAAGAGTTGAGGGTGATACTTCTTCCTTATCCAGAATAGGTACTTCAATATTATGTGGGTCTTCTAGTGTTCTTGCAACTTTGACATCTGGGTCTCTGGTGTTAAATAACTTTGATTTGTTCTTATGTTATTCAATTAAGTGTGTGATCCTTCTAGTCATGAAATATTTTAACTCTTGCTTCTTCTACACTAAAACTTCTTTTTATTCCTTCCTTCTGGCCTGATTTCTTTCAATCCAAGGTTTTCCTAGTAACATGGTAAGTGGGGCGTTGTTCTCAATAAATTTAATAATTTCAAAATCTTCCTCTATCAAAGTTCCATTGGCATTCATAGAAATCTGGGTGAGCTTTCCACATAGGTTTATCATATTTCCTTTGAATAGACCTAGTACTCCTCATGAAGGAATCATAGCAGACCTTCCTATATCTTCCCAAGTTCTTTATTTCATGTCATTCACCTATGTTTCCTCATCCAGAACACAGTCAATGTCAAAGTTTCCTATTCTTGCTTCAAGGCATTATTTTTCTTTGAAGATCTCTGGTAAACTGACATGTCAGTGGTCATTCATGGTTTCTTTTATCTGTAGCAATACTTTCTCTGATTCTTTCTGGGGTTCTGCCATTTTTGGATCTGCCTTAGGGTTTTCTTATCTCTTGTTCATTCCTTGAATCTTAGCAATCATTCTAGGGAAATCCAATACTTCATGGTCCATAGCTTTGCAACAAAGACAACTAGGTCTTCTCCCAGGGCATTCCTTAGCAAGATGTCCTGGTTTTCTGCAACTGTAGCAGAGGGTTAATCCTCTATTTTAAATGATTCCCAGCTCTTTTTATGCTGCGCTCTAGGGTCATAGTAGCTAACCTGCAAAAATTTCTTTCTAGGATCTTGCATCCACTTGTTAGTCCAAACATTTTTCTATGCATAGGTATAACATATCTTTCACTATTATTATCAGATCCACACATATCAAACCTTCTTTCATCTATTAGTGCCCTAGTTATCAAGCTAGGATAGAATCTATCAAACATACCTAGATACATACTTTAGAAACAAAAATTTCCACTTATCTTACTTCTATAGAGCACAAATCTTTCAGATCTAGAACTTTTCACTATTCTTACCTTTATCAAAGCACAAAGCTTACAGATCTTACCTCTTTTAGTCAAGAATTCTCACTTTTAACTTTCTCAGAGCACAAATCTTTCAGATCTTACCTTTTTTCTTCCAATCAGACTTCTTTTCTTCAGCACAGATCTTCTTAAACTAAGTAGAGTACTACACGCTAGAGCGATAGATCTACACACAGAGCTTTCATACTTTTAGGAGGGATCTTTGCACAAAGGTTCTTCTTCCTTAGTTCTCAACAATCACAGTTTTAGGTCGGATATTTGCACAAATATTCCTCTTCCTTAGTTCCCATTAATCATAGTTTCAGGTCAGATCTTTGCACAAAGCTTCCTCTTCCTTAGTTCCCAACAATCACAGTTTCAGGTCCTGACAACGGAACCATTTGTTGGAATAGGGGCAGACCCATGGTTTAACGCTACAACAACACACCAACAAAACCCTAACTACCGACCCTTTTGGCAACACCTATGAAGCAGATGAAGTCTCACCTAAGGTAAAGGCATTGGTGGTTGTAGGATTCAGGTGTCTGCAACCTTAGCTGGGACATAGATCTGTGATTGTAATACTTAACATATCACTTAGTAGTGATATTTATCAATATTCAGTTCTTATTTACAACATAGTTAAACCCTAATAATAGTACAACACAGTTAAAACCTAATCACGATACAACGCAGTGGTCAACCAGATCTGGCATCTAACATCACTTAGCACAAAGGAATAGATCAGATCTAGCAGATTCAAGCACTAAGCACATTCATATAAGTCTTACCTAACATCCATATACATCATTAGCAAAAATCATAAACATATCTATCTATTTGTATCATAGCACTTATCAAGTAAAAACATAAACACATCAACACATTGCACAAAGTAGAGCAACACAACATATACGTGGTTCACCCCCACCCTATGGCTATGTCCACCAACTCCTCTTCTTTATTAGCTTCCTCAATATGTTACATGCATAGAGCCTCAAGAACATACTCCACATAGGACAAGAGATCTGCGCAGCTCACTAGATCCTCCTTCCCCGAGTATATCTAAGCACACAACCTTCCACATCTTTTTACAATGACTTGCACTTAGCTCTGCAAGTCTCACACAACATGCACAAAGCACTTACAATTTTGATCACATAGATCCAACTTTAGCACTTAGTTATTCCTTATGACTTCTTCTCTCATTACATCACTTAGCCTTCTATTTATAATTTTACAAAATAGGCCTAAACATGGGTAAACCCATGGGACGACATCCCATACCCGTCACATAATCCCAAATCCCAAAAAGGACCCAAAAAGGGGCCGAGATCCCGTGATCTCTGCTCTGCTTTCGACAGGCTGTCGAAGTCCCAAAAATAGGTCAAACTTGACCAAGGATCTCCAAAACTTGGTCAAGGGCCAACAATCACGGCCCCTTTTTAGGGATTTTTGGGTTTTGGGATCATGTAACGGGAATGGGAAGGTCAGCCCATGGGTTTAACTAGGCCTAGGCCCACTTTTGTAATATATATATAGAAGCTAGGCGATGTAGAAAGTAGTGATCGATCTATGTGATTAAAGGATTGTAAGTGCTTTGTGCATACTATGTAAGAATGGTAAGGCTAAGTGCAAGGGAATGTAAGAGATCAAGAGGAAGCTTCGTGATGAACCTAACTTGGGGAAGGATGATCTAGTGAAGTGCACAGATCTCCTATCCTATGCGGAGTAGGGTTTTTGAGTCTCTGTGCATGTAATTGATTAACATAAGATAATAGAAGAGAAGAAGAGTTGGTGGATGTAGCCCCAAGGGGGGGGGTGAACCACGTATATGTTGTGTTGCTCTACTTTGTGCGATGTGTTGGCGTGTTTACGTGTGACTTGCTATGTTATAGATTAATGTTAGATAGAACTGATGTTGCTTTGTGCTTATAAAGGAGAATGAATGTTAGATATGACCTATGTGAGTATGCTTAGTGCTTGAATTTGCTAGATCTAATATGTTCCTTTTATGCTAAGTGCTATTAGACGTGGATCTAGTTGAATAGTGCGATGCTCTGTAATTAGGGTTTGTTTGCATTGTTACCAAGAACTGAATGTTGATGAATGTTTACTACTAAGTGCTCTGTTAAATGTTAGAATCATAGATCTGTGTCCCAGCTAAGGTTGCAGACATCTGAGTCCTGCAACCACCCTTGCCTCTACCTCGGGTGAGACTTCATCTTCCTTGCAGGTGTTGTCGAAAGGGCCGGTAGTTAGGGTTTTGTTGGTGCACTATTGTAGCTTTGAACCCTGGGTCTGCCCATGTGCCAACAATTCTCCTCATCTGAGTTCAATTCCTAGATGAGACTATGGCCCATTGAGATAATGATATAAGGATAGATGCCCCCATTGAGTGAGACCCCCCTCGAAAGTGTCTCTATACATCTCGGTCCTTGCTAAGTCATAAGTTTCCTACTAGGAATTAGCTTTCAGGATGTTGGAACTAGCCTAGGGTTTATAGTGGAAGCCAACTGGATTTGCACTTGGGCCTCGCCCAAGTAATCTCGACCAATTACCAATTCCCCTAAATTAAAAATAATAATAATAATGTCTCAATATAAAATATATTAATATTAATATTAAATTATATATATATATATATAGTATATTATTATATATAAAAAAGTTATATATACAAACTTTATATAAACTAATGTTATTGATTAATCTTAGCAAAATAAAGATTTCATATAAAAAACATAGATAAATTTATAAGTCAATAAAAAAAAACAAAAAAAATGATATAACAAAGGTTCATGCGATTGAAGTTAAAAAATAAAAATGATATGTATGCAACTTCAAAGTTAACAAGTGTTGCATGACAGCGTAGTCCCTACTGGGTTGAAATGAGAATAAATTCACAAGTATGGAGGGAGCGTGGGAGAGTGAGAAGCACGAAGTACCGTAGACACATGGAAAGTGTCGCAGACACATGGAAAGTAGTAGGGAGGGCAGGTGGTATCCATGTAGAAAAGGACACATGGCACTCTACGACATGTTAGAAATAAGACATCAGGATGCTACATGACTCTGAGATTTTTCCATCAAGAACAAACACAGTTCCCCCAAAGCCCAGAGCCCCGAATTCCCAAATTAGTTAATGATAATATTATATTAATATCGGGTTAACAAGTAATTCTAAAATTGACAGGTTGGTAAAACTTTAGCAGGGACGCTAAATTGCCAGGTTCGCCTAGATCACACATTAGAAACTGATCGAAGACTCACATTCATTTCAGAAAGAGAAGGCACCTGCATGTTAATATCCTAGAGCAATTCTGGCATTGAAACCATTTAATTTTTGAAAGTATTCTCATTCTAATTATACTATTTTTTCATGATCCATCTTGCTTTTATTTTCTTAATAAGATTTCGTAATTTTTCCTATTACCAGTAGTGCAATAGATAACTACTAAAAAGCATAGATACCCCCATCACTTGTAACATGATATATTGTTGGAGTCTAACTTGCAAAACAAAACTTCAATTTCCCAATATTTAGAGTTAACTTCAATTTCCATAGTCAATTCTTCAATTTTTCCCATGTACAAAGCAAGAAACATCCATTTCATTCTATTAAATAGATCATATGGCTTGTCTGTCTCTATATGTGTTAGGATAAATAAAGTTATATGTGGTGGAAAAAAACCCGATATAATTATTTTTTAAAATGTGTTCAGAGTCTAAGATTCTTTGATTTTCTTGTGTGACCTCTGTGTTTGCTAGGTTTTTCTATATATTAACACACACCTAACATGATAGTTTATTTTCACAAGTTTTCAACTCATTGAAGTTAATTTAAACTGTGTGAAAAGAATGTGTTGAGAAAAAGGAAGATGCCCTTTTCCTGAAACTTTTGTTCGTGAGAAACAAGCCCACTTTACAAAGGTTGATCTGCAATTTCTCTCCAGAAAGAGGGCATCTTTGTAACATGCCTATCCAACTGAAATATTTGTAAGAACTGAAATATTTGTAAAATGCCTATGATAGTTCAATATAGTACCAACTGATATATTTGTAACATGTATATCCAGTTGATTTTTTTTTGGCAATGATAAAATTTTTTGAAGGTTTTTATTTCTGTGGATATTCTTGCAGGTGTATTTACAAGTCCGTTGACCCTTGAATCTGTTAGGACCGAAACAACAACCTAACGAGGATGTCAATCCTAGTATGTTTTTATAGATGTGGTACTCCTCTTTAAGTTTTTCCTGGGCCGTGTATAGTTCAAATCTGGGACTTAGAGAAAGTCCGTCATAATGACTTAAAGCAATACAAAACGATAGAAAATGTTTTTTTTTGTTTTTTTAAATTAAGGTTCTTGGAAAATAGGACCAGGAATCACACACATTAAACATTCAAATTAAATAAACATAATTTCCTGACATCCAACATAGTTTAAGAGAAATATTTCCGAGAACATAAAAATAAAAGAAGATGACCGACATGCATAAAGAGAACTAACTTTGCATTCCAAAAACAGGGTTACAAGGCACCGTCGAGATTGTTCATAAAATAGTTTTCTTTGAAATTTCTCAAAAAATAATAATGTATGTTACATATTACTCGAAATTTAAATGTGTTTTTCATATAGACTGGGATTGGGGCTCTCGCAAACCATAAAAGAAATAAGTACAAGAAATAGGGATGCAGAAAGAAGAAGTGGGCGACGGTAGAAAACAAGACCTGGACAGAAGAAATTGGAATTTATCAGTCTTTGATTAGAGATTTCTATTTAAAGAGGTGGAATAACTGGATTGATAAAGAAAGCAAGATAGGATCAATATAGAATTACTATGATGGTATCTCTCTCCCCCTTTCCTATTTGCTTGTTGATGCCTTTTTATTGCTCTTGTCGACGATTACTGGAATCGTGCCAACCACTTGTTGCCCTTCGTTGGTGAGCTTGTCGATTTCCCTTTGGATCCATTATTAAATGTAGCTTCTCATGGGGGCTATGTTGATCTCATGCCAAATTTTTATGTTGAAAATATCGCTTTCTAATTACCTTAGATCGATAGAAAGATTACGCAGAGCCTCTTCAATTTCTTGATTTCTTAGCGAATATTCCACTAGCCAGTTGTCCATGTCATCCTCATGATATTCAAGGATGCCATAAAAAATTTCAAAAGACAACCTCTTAAAAATCTCAACTTGTTCATCGAAGGCCTGCTTCATTAAGAACAAGGAGTTGAGGATTAATTTGGGGTCTTGGACCTCGTTGGTACTTCCGGCTAAGTCTATTTCAGTCAACTTTCTGAATAATTTTTCTTTCTTTAAATTGACTTGTTCACATAATAGGACAATGAGATGTAGGTTCTTAACTTTTTCTTTCCAAAATGCATTTAATTGTTTGATCTTGTTTGGGGAGGGGATATCTTCTTCTCTTCTTCTCATTTCTGTCATGTTGGTGACTTTGATTCCAAAAGGGACAACCACATATAGATAGAAACCTTCTTCATTTTTTAAATCCGCCTGCAAATATTCTTGGAGGGCATGTGCCATCATTCCAAAAAAAGTTATACTTTTTTATGTTTCACAGGATTAAGTAATTAGATCCATTATTTTCTTGATATTATTCTCCACATAGCCTCTACACGATGTGAGGAGGCTGGAGGATCCTTTTAATTTGGCTGCAGGGGTGGCAGGAATGGTTATTGCTAAAGGACTAGAAAACAATGGGATATGAATCAAAGATTCCTCCAATTCCTTGATTCGATCCTTCAGTTTGGCATTCTCCACCTCAAGGCCTCCAATGGAATCATCAAGAGCATCTCCGGTTTCTCAGTGAATTCTAGATATTTGGGACGGTCGCATGTTTCGAAGGCTAATCTCTGAATGCGATTTCCCTTTCTTATTTCTTACATCTCTCTTTTCAATAATTAAATTTTTAGATTCATTGTAAAAAACAACACTCTGGAATACAAAGAATTCATCTTTGTCAAAAATATTGGTCTCAGCTATTTCCATTAGGTGATTATGGCGAATCGCGTCCTCGGGCTGATCAATGTTGGGGAATACATTTTGGAGATCAGTCTCAAGTTCCATGTCTTCAAGGGATAAGGCATGTATATCACTTTCAGTTCGGGACTCTTCCGCTTCTTGCACACCATTTTTTCTCTTCTTCCTCGCGAAAAGTTTGTGAGAGCTATCAATTTTAATTGAAGGAGAGTTCTTATCTCCTCCTTCATTTGAAGAATTGTGGGTTTCTTTCTTACTGGGGTGGGTTGTTGGAGCGATGCTCTACAATGTCGTACTCTTGGGAGTGGAATCTAGGGATTGGACACTCTTCTCACTGGGGCCTTTCCCCTGTTGTTTGTATAATTCATTGGTGCTTTGCAATGTCTCTAGGTGGCCAGTGTTAGGAGCAGGAGTGTTCTCATCATTTTTTCTATCTTCGTTCAAGAGTGTAAGGATAAAAGAATTGTTGAAGCCAACTACTAGTAAATGTTCTACAAAAATCCCATTAGGGTCGAACCCTCTCAGTCTTTCAACATATCTTAGGTTCAAGTTTTTGAAATGGCCCGTGAATTCATCAATCTTATTGAAGTTCTTGAACACGAAGTCCCCAACTTTCTAAGGAAGAGGAATGAACTTATTTTTTCTCTTCTGATGGGAAAAATGCAACCAATAGTTGTATTGCCTTACTATTTCTGTAACAAACATTATGTCCATAATGTGACATGGAAGGAAGGCAGGATTTTCCTTGGAGCGAAAAATTATTATTACACTGTAATTATCCATTTGTTCAAGTGTCCCCTACATGTCCAAAAAACTTGGTTTCCTGGTCATACATATGGGGAGCATCCCTTCCTAACAACAATTCTTTGAAAAATGAGACAAAGACATTAAAAACCTCATAAAAACAATGGGAGGCCTTGTGCCTCCATAAGTCCTAGTACCAGAAGGTTAATGGGTCGAATTCACAGTTTACCTTCTTGGACACAGACAATTTTGGAAATGGAAAACAATGCGCTATCTCGAAAACCAAGTAGGATGACATATAAAATTTCTTCTCTTGTTTGAATCGTGACAGTTGGGAACAAATTTCAATGGAAATTAACTTCCCCCAATAAAAAATGGCATGTTCCTTGACCGTGAAATACAAAATATGAAGAATAATGTGGGAAATTCTTGTTGTATATTCTTGTCCCGTTATCCTCATAAACATCCAGGCAATTTTCCCGAATGGATTTCTAAATGAACTAACTTGCAATCTTGTGATATTTTCAGGAACTATCGTCGAGTCTTCCAAGAACTTGGGTAAGAGGTCCAACTCGTTATCATGATTTTTTAGGAACTCCTTGCATTATTCTCCTCTGAAGGTCAATGTTGGCTCCAACAATATCAACATCTTGCAGAAGACCTGAGGTGACAAAGAAACAGAAGAGTGTTCCCACACTAGAATAATTATTTGGCTTAAAATATGTCTCTTGGTGTACCGAGATACCACCTCCTTATAGTCAAAGACTTTAGGGACACAACCTGGATGAGAAATTCCAAAGGTCCAAATTACTTCGTTTTGGGTGGAAGGGGATGAATAGTAAGAATATGCCCTGAACCACTAGAAGTTCTGGTCCTCATGCCCAAATATGTTCACTGTATCTCCACAGAACTGCTGTTGAGCTGCTACCATAAGTTGACAAGGATGTGTGTTTGCTCCAGACGATGTTTGAAATGAAGGAATAATATTACCCTTCACAAATCTTGGTTTAATGCATATGAATGAGAGATCTCGTAGAGCCTTTCACTCATTAATGACAATCTCTACAGTTCCTTCATGATGAGATGTTAGCATTAAATATTACTAATTGTATACTTGGAAAGAAGTGCGAAGGTGGCCGGGATGATGAAGAGCGATTAAGGATTGGAGATTTCGTGAGCCCGCCAACCTGACGACCCACGAAAGACATTCCATGATGTTTGACATGAAAAATTGGAAGGGATAATATAACCCTCCACAAATATTGGTTTAATGCATATTAATGGGAGATATCCTCGAGCCTTTAGCTCATTAATGAAAATCTTTATGGTTGCTGCATGATGAGCTGTTAGCATTAAAGATTACTAATTGCATACTTGGAAAGAAGTGCGAAGGTGGTGGGCACAGGGAAGAGTAATTAAGGAATGGATAGGTATGGAAAGCGGTGTATCGGGCTTCAAAATAGGGTCACAAGGGATACTAAGGAGAGGTGAGGGCCCAATGGTCAATTTGTATGCCTAGGAACTTTTGAGTGCAAAATGTGTAACATGAAAGAGGGCATGATGGGGATGTCCAATGGTCAATTTGTATATTGTGGAACTCCAAGTGCTATTTGTAGGTCACGGAATAATGGAAGCACAATCTAGAGATTACCTTTCTGGGAACCTGTAATCGAAAAAGTAGCTAAGTATGGAATGGGGAAGCGGTTGGTCGAACTCGTTTTCGGTAATATATTGAAATTTTTAATGGATATCCCAATACTTGGCAAGATATTTTCTGCATGTTTCTGGACAAGTTGTGTAGGGATAGTCAGTGTGTCTGTCTCCTCAAGCCTTTCACTCATTAATGAAAATGTTTACGGTATCTTCATGATGAGATGCTAGCATTAAAGATTACTAATTGCATACTTGGAAAGAAGTGCGAAGGTGGCGGGCACAGGAAAGAGCGATAAAGGAATGGATAAGTATGGAAAGTAGTCGGTCGGGCTTCAAAATAGGGTCATAAGGGATACTCAGGAGAGGTGAGGGCCCGACGGTCAAATTGTATGTCTCAGGAATTTTGAGTGAAAAAAGTGTAACACGGAAGAGGGCATGATGGGGCAGTCCAACGATCAATTTTTATATCGCGGAACTCTGGGTGTTGTTTGTAGGTCGTGGAACAATGGAAGCACAATATTGATCCCACCTGTCCGGGAACCTACAATCAAAAAATGTATAAGTATGGAATGGGGAAGTGGTCGGTCGGACTCGTTTTTGGTAATATATTGAAATTTGTAATGGATATCCCATTACCTGGCAAGATATTTTCTGCATGTTTCTGGAAAAGTTTTGTAGGGATAGTCAGTGTGACCATCTCCTCGAGCCTTTCTCTCATTAATGACAATCTTTACGGTTGTTGCATGATGATATGTTATCATTAAATCTTACTAATTGCATACTTGGAAAGAAGTGTGAAGGTGGAGGGCACGAGGAAGAGCGATTAAGGAATGGATAAGTATGGAAAGCAATTGGCCAGGCTTCAAAATAGGGTCACAAGGGATACTCAGGAGAGGTGAGGTCCCAACGGTCAAATTGTATGTCTCGGAACTTTTGAGTTTAAAATGTGTAACATGGAAGAGGGCATGATGGGGCAGTCCAATGGTCAATTTGTATATCACGAAACTCTGGGTGTTGTTTATAGGTCGCAGAACAATGGAAGCGCAATCTTGAACCCACCTGTTCAGGAACCCGTAATCGAAAAAGTGGCTAAGTATGGAACGGGGAAGCGGTCGATCAGACTTGTTTTCAGTAATATATTGAAATTTGTAATGGATATCCTATTACCTGGCAAGATCTTTATGCATGTTTCTAGACAAGTTGTGTGGGGATAGTCAGTGTGACTATATCCTCGATCTTTCGCTCATTAATGAAAATGTTTATGGTTGCTGCATGATGAGTTGTTAGCATTAAACCTTACTAATTGCATACTTGGAAAGAAGTGCGAAGGTGGTAGGCACGGGGAATAGAGATTAATAATTGGATATTTCGTGAACCCTCCAACCCGACGATCCATGAAAGACATTCCAAGAAATGGCCAAGTATGGAAAGCTGTTGGTTAGGCTTCAAAATAGGGTTACAAGGGATCCTCAGGAGACATGAGGGCCTGATGGTCAAATTGTATGTCTCAAAAATTTTGAGCGAAAAATGTGTAACACAGAAGAGGGCATGATGGGGGAGTCTGCCAATCAATTTGTATATCATAGAACTCTGGGTGTTGTTTGTAGGTCACAAAACAGTGGAAGTGCAATGTAGAGACCGACTGCCCGGGAACCCGTGATCGAAAAAGTGGCTAAGCATGGAATGGGGAAGTGTTGGGTCAGAGTCGTGATATACAAGCATGAGTGGAAATGTGAACCCATGATTCTGCCAACCCATGCACTTAGACATTTTCGGAAAATTGACTAAGTAACCAGAAAGAGAAAGTAAAGGAGAAAAAGAAAGGGAAATTCGGTTAAGTATAGAAGAGGGAAAAGAAGGGGTTAAAAGAGAGTGGGAAAATAGAAAAGGGGAGGGAAATTTTTGGAAGCGGGAATTGGTCTCAAACAAGCCCCATTGTTGCCAAATCATCATTTTCTAGTCCAATATTTTATCCACATACTCGTTTTGTATTGTGTTTGTATCATTAAAAAGGGTAACTATGTATAGTTGATTTACATGCACTATTGATGTTTGGATTTTGTAGATAACAGTGGGTTAGCATAATTTTTCATTCTTACTGTGATAAGGCCTTAAAAAAAATAGAATAAGGAACAATTTTTTCCAATTCAATTCTCACACGATTTTTTTTCCGATCCCATAATATTCATCTTTGTCGATCTGATAATAGGGAGGTCGATTTGGTAGATTGCACTATTGGTCATTTGAGACGACTGGGGTGCCTCAACTAATGCTTTGATGGAGATTTGTTTTTATTGCAACCTGTGGGAGTAATTGTGTTTTTGATACATTTTTTAATGGATTGAAATATTATTTTAAGTATTAAACTTCTTGTAACAGATTATTCATTGAATGGTTTGTTGTTTCCCTCTGTTTTTACCTCTATTATTTCACTTGTCTGTCATTACTCTTCTACCAACCAAGGATAACCCTCATCCATATCATCTTGCCAATTTGACCATGCTTTTGTATTGGTGAAACAACCCTCTAACTCACCAACAAATTCAAAAGAATGACCACTCCAAACTTCTAGTGGTCTGGCTCTGCCCTTTAGCAATCATGTGCAGACTTTAGGAGAAACAATAACTATGCATTCAATTAGACAACTCTATAGGCTCTTTAATCAAATAATAGAGAAAGTGAGTCATAGTTATACTTTCCAAGATGTATTTGCATAAGAGAAGCATCGAAAAGATATAAAGAAATCAATGGAGGCTTGTTGAAATAAAATTATTGTACTGTCAACTTGACCATAAGTATAACAATAACGAAATTGAATTTTAATCTTGTGTTTGATATCATAGCTCCATTTGACTTCAGCTAGCATATATCATTTTTTTTCAAAATATTTACGAAGAAGAATTTTTGTAATTTCATTAATAAAGTAAAAGTGCTCAAATAGAGGTCAGGGGATGGACAACCAATAGTATGCTTCCTTCTCGAGTGAAGTAATCAAGGAAGCGAGAAGGAAATAAGAGATTGTTTGCTCTGTAAGGTTGAGATGAGAATGAAACTTCTTGGGAGGGGCCCCAACTCCCTCATTGTGAATTGGTTTTGCTATGCTCTATCTACATTACGAATGGAATTGAATGTTGGTTTGAAACTGTGTGTGAAATTCATTTATGTTTCCATAGAAGCCTCATGTGATCGACACAATGCATTGTCACATAATTGTTCCATGCTTAATATTTGATAAAATTACTTGAGCCAATACAATATTTAAGAATTACGAGACTATCAAACCATGTAAATGAGAAGAGGTGTTAAATCCAACAAAGAAGCCCCAACCAAGATTCCAAGGAATTTTTTAATAGTAAATCTATAAGAAAAATAGTGGGTAATATATATTTATCCATAGACATTGGATTGAGTTCTTTGCACCAAAGCATTGAACATACTTGTCATAAATACAGGTAGAGGAGTTACAAATAAAAAACATGCATACAATTATGTGTTGTTCATATAGTGCAACAACATGCAGAAGACATCGACAAGCTCTTGAACATGCATACAAAACTGATTATCATGCTTTTTAGGAACTCCTTGCAGTCTTCTCCTCTGAAGGTCAATGTTGGCTTGGGAAATTTCAACATCTTGTGGAAGACCTAGGGTGACAAAGAAACAGGAGACTGGTCCCGCAATTGAATAATTCTTTGGCTTGAAATATATCTCTCGGTGCACCAAGAGACCATCTCCTTACAGTCAAAGAATTTAGGGAAACAACCTGCACGAGGGACAAATCCAAAACCCTAAAAATGAATGGAAAAGATACATCTCTGAGGGCCAGGACTGTCATCCGAGTTGAGAGACTCAAACTCTCGTGCTGCAAAGAGGATATTGTGTTCAACGTCAGTTTCTTCTCTGAAACCCCTTCCTTTGGTCTTCTTAGGGCCACCATCGCCGAGATGGGAACTTCCCCCTATTATGGTGGATTTCAATTTGGGCATGGGAGTGGTAACAATGTCTGCATTGCCATCATCCATCATCATATAATCGTCCATCAAATCATCTTCTTCTGGCTCGAAATTGACCGCATCAACCTCTGTGCCTACCATTCTTTTGTGCATTTTTGCAAAACCCTTGAAATTTGGAGTGGGCGATGGATATACAGAGTGAATGTAGGATATACATGTTTATAGGGTTACAAAACAAATAAATGCAGGGGGCAAGGATATACACATTTATAGGGTTATAAAACAAATAAACGCAGGGGGGGTTGTCTGAGCAGGGGGGGTTGCCGTGGAATTATTTGGCTTGAAATGTATCTCTCAGTGCATCAAGGAAACATATACTTAATTCCTTCTGGGAGGAAGGGGATGAGTAGTAAGAATATTACTTGGATCACTAGAAGTTCTGGTCATCATGCCCAAAGGTGTTTACTGCATCTCCACAGAACTTTTGTCGAGTTGCTGTCACAAGTTGGCGAGAATGTCTATTTTCTCCAGATCATGTTGGAAATGAACACTCGGAAGGGATAATATAACCCTCCACAAATATTGGTTTAATGTGTATTTTCTACAGTTCCTATGTAATGAGCTGTTACCATTAAAGCTTACTAATTTCATACTTAGAAAGAAGTGCGAAGGTGGCAGGGATGGAGAAGAGTGACTAAGGATTGGAGATTTCGTGAAGCATCCAACTCGACGAAGCGCGAAAGAGATTCCATGATGTTTTAAATGAACACTCAGAAGGGATAATATAAACCTCCACAAATCTTGGTTTAATGCATATTAATGGGAGATATCCTCAAGCCTTTCACTTATAAATGGAAATCTTTATGGTTCCTGTATGATGAGTTGTTAGCATTAAATATTAATAATTACATATTTAGAAAGAAGTGCAAAGGTGGTGGGGATGATGAAGAACAATTAAGGATTGGAGATTTCGTGAACCCACCAACCTGACGACCCGCAATTCTAAGAAATGGCCAAGTATGGAAAGCGGTCAGTTGGGCTTCAAAATAGGGTCACAAGTTATACTCAGGAGACGTGAGGGCCCGATGGTCAAATTGTATGTCTCCAAACTTTTGAATGCAAAATGTGCAACAAAGAACAGGGCATGATGGCGTAATTTGACAATTAATTTGTATATTGCGGAACTCTGGGTGTTGTGTGTAGGTTGCAAAACAATGGAAGTGCAATGTTGAGTGCACCTTCCTGGGAATCGACGATCGAAAAAGTGGCTAAGTATGGAATGGCGAAGAAGTTGACCGGACTCATGATATATCATCATGCGACATATTCAGAAAAATGACTAAGTAACTAGAAAGGGAAAGTAGAGGGGGAAAATAAAGGGGAATTTGGTTTTCAATTTGTATATTGGGGAAATCCAGGTGTTGTTTGTAGGGCGTGGAACAATGGAAGTGAAATATTGAGCCCGCTTGGTCGGGAATCCGCGATCGAAAAAGTGGATGCGTATGGAATGGAGAAGTGGTTGGTCTAACTCGTGATATAAAAGCATCAGTGGAAATGTGAATGTGTGAATTCGCCAACCCGCGCACTCAGACATTTTCTGAAAAATGACTAAGTAACCAGAAAGGGAAAGTAGAGGGGAAAAAGAAAGGGGATGGAAATTTTCACAAGCTGGAATTGGTCTTAACAAAGCCCCATTGATGGTCACAAAACACTATCACAACAATTTTCTATGTATAAATCCCATTTTATAAACTATATAGAAGAGATTTATCTAGCAAATTGCAAAACGTCGACCTAACAATTTTCCGTGTGTTAAGCCCATTGGCCAAAATAAATTTGACAGTTTAACAATATTTTTTTCATCTTCTCAACAACTATTGGAAGTATGAACCCTTATAAGAGTCCTATATATCATGTGGGAGGATACTTCGAAATCAACATTAATGTTTGGACTCGACTCGTTTTGTTCTTTATCTTCATTCTTTACCCATGATTTGCATTTCAGGTCCTGGAACTTTCTCTTTATAACTTACTGAACTATGTCATCGATAAAGATGGATAATGCCTGGCAATGTTGTGCAATTTTGTTGCAACTTGGTTACCTTTTTATCATACTTATCCCTTTTACACCAACCTATAGTTTTCTTCTACAAGAACATTTGCAAAGGCATATAGGTACTCATTCCTAGGGAAGGTGGGAATATCTTCGAGGGCATGGTGGGAAGGATAAAGAATTTCCTTATTGAATTGAGGCATTAGATTTGCACTTCATCACATAAGGCAAAAGACTGAGATTTGTAATGCAAAAAAAATGACAGCCAGATTTGTGCACACAACATTGGCATACATATGGTGCAGAGTTTGGAGAAAAAATTGGAGAAAATTTTAAGAGTAGGAGGAAAAGATATGCCAACCTCTATGGAAAGTCTGTAGGATAGGAATGATGAATAAATACCTAAACATTCTTACTTGTAAACTATAAATAGTAAACAGTAAAGAATGAATACGAATGAAACTATGGTATTGAAACTTACTCATCAATGATGAGCGACAAAATCGCAAGTCTAATTGCGAGTGTAGGATTTCAACCCTCCAAAGTGAAATAATAGGTCCTGGAATTATCCAATATTTGCATTCCAAGTCCTAGAACTTTTTTCTTTATAACTTACAAAAATATGTCACCAATAAACATGGATAATGCTTGACAATGGTGTGCAATTTTTTTGCATCTTGGTTACCGTTGTATCATACTTATCCCATCTACACCTACCTGCATTTTTCTTCTACAAGAACATTTTGCAAAGGCAACAAGCTTGACATCGTCTTTTCATGAGAAAGACACGAGTTTTATTCATGTACGGGATAGGTAGGTACTCATTCCTGAGAAAAATGGGAATATCATCGAGGGAAAGTTGGGAAGTATAAATAATTTCCTTATTCAATTGAGGCGTTAGATTTCCACTTCATCACATACGACAAAGGACCGAGATTTGTAATGCTAGAAAAAATGACAGTTAGAGTTGTGAAGAAGACATTGGCATGCACATGGGGTAGAGTTGGGGAAAAAATTGGAGGAAAATTTAAGAGGAGGAAAAGATATGCCAACCTCTATGGAAAGTCTGCAGGATAAGAGGGATGAATTAATACTTAAACATTCTTACTTGCAAACTATAAACAATAAACAATAAACAACAAATACGAATGAAACTATGGTATTGAAACTTGTTCTTCAAGGCTGAATGACATAATCACAGGTCCAATTGCGAGTACATGATTTGAACCCGTTGAGTACTCAACACACCCTAAAAAAGGTCTGTCACCATTCACTTTTTGGGGTACCACTCGATCTTTGGATTGGACTGTTATCACTTTAGTATGAAACTGAAGCCTTCACTTATCTCATATGATTCATGGTTGAATCGATTAAAAGTTTTCTTGTGTACAACAAAGAACCTTCTTAACTCTAAAAATACTTAATTACTACTCAAGGAATCAGTGACCCAGGATTTTCTCGTGACTCACTTGAGAAATTCAGCATCAGCGAAAGACAAAGGTGGTAAAAATCATTGGGGAAGGTGAAGTAGGCAAGTTTTGACCTTCATTGGCGTCGACCGATGAGAGTGTTTATTTCCTACGAATAAGCCTTGATAAGGATTTTTCCAAAGACCGATCCATTCGGTTTCGGCATAAAAGTGTAATAGTAAACACCGTGCAGAGGTAAGGAATAAACAACTAATCCCCGATCCCTACGCCGGAGTGATGTGACACGACGAGATGTTTTATCTCCACATGTGTTAGATATGCCACATTCAAAGCTGGTATTTAATTCATAGACCGTGCATTAGTTACCAACTCGTGCACGAATCAAAAGGATCCATTAAACCCACCGATACAATACATCTTCCCCCGCGCCTCCGTTGTAAACCAGTTAAGGTTTATTTGCATAAATTCGAGGGTAGTTTATTTTGAATTTACATTTATTACTCGTATTAACTGATTGATATGACTTGTAGTACCTCTCTAGTTATATCCTGTTTGAGTCATTATGCATGGTCCCATTTTGTTCAACAATAAATTCAGAACAAGCAGAAGAGTGAAGCCAACAACCTGGAAGAAACGCCCAAATTTCAGTGAGTATTAAGAAAAATATTAGCAAGCATTATAGGTATGTATCTACTAATGGTTTTCATGCATTCAGTTTTTACATGTCCACACCCAACGCTGCTCTGTACACATGTTCAAATAACATTTTAAATTGCAGTAACAATGCCTCCGAAGAAGCCTTCCACCAGGAAATCGTCGAGAGCTCCTAAGCTGCAAGAATCAGAAGTACGATAAGGCTCCTCCCCATCAGTTGCAATACAATTAGAATTCACTCCCAAGCCAACATCCATCATTAAGAGAATCACCAAGGAGCCCTTTGTCTAGCCCTCGGCTTTTGGAGACACAGAGGCATGTATTGGAGCTAAGATGGCATTTCCTAGCTGGGAAGAAGTTTTCAAGAAAATAAAGAAAGAAGAACCCCTCAAATATACCCCGCATAGTGATCCTAAAACAAGGAAACTCAACGACGAGGTCCTTCCCAACATTCACAAAGCTTATCTGCACATAGTGGCAAGCCGGTCTCTAGTCTAGCCTTGCATTGAGCTCCTGAAGTGGATCATTGACCACGTTGACGCTAAAAAATGATTGATTAACGATGATAACAACAAATGCATTGAAGTCTTCTTGCCATCAGAGGTTCAAAGTTACTATAAGCTCAAATATTCTGAGCTAAAATTGAGCATTGATTTCATCCTGAGTTTCTATGCATCACACGATACCAGCAAAATCATGTCGTCTTGGTGGAGAGAAGACAAAAAATTCACAAACCGGATTGCTGGCTGGTATCCAACAACCAATCTCAAGGAACCATACATATATCTCATGGATCTACTCTGCAGGTTACATGGGGATAAAGACTACTCTTGATTTTCAGAGGCTTGGATGCCTCTGGCTTTTACAGTCGCCATTTTAAACACATGCTTCAATTTGGGTGCCATCATCTCCAAGCAGTTGAGCACCTGCATAAGACAGGCTTAGGTGCCAAAGGAGGGAGATACCCCCTCCTTCTACATGGCCTCCTATATACTGGACATCATATGCGCCAGGAACACTTTCGTTGAGATGAACCTGAATTGGCACTCTTCAGAGCCTGCGGTCCATGTATACTTCAACATCCTATGGGAAAACAGGTACAAGAAATCCTATGCTGTAATCCGTGATTAGTTTATTGCATGCACGTACTTCTTTCTCTTTAGGAAAGAATTCCCTAGATTGTCAGATGAAGCAAAGAAGGCTATAACCAAAATTGGCCACTGGTATTTAGATGAACGAGAAACCTACATCAGGGTTTTCGGTGCCATAGGGGCACCCCACTTATTACCCATTTATGTTCCCGACCAGCTAGTGTTAGGGGAAATTTGCTATCAAACCATCTTGCAAGGATACAATGCAAATTTAGTATAAGACAAGAAGCGAGATTTCATACTGTATGGGTTTCATATCAGATTCTGCATCATCAAAGATACCACGCATGCTAAACAACTTGGGCTATGTCAATTAGAATTCCAGTTCCAAACTGGCCGATTTCGCAAACACGATCCCAAGGGATTGGTTCTACAACACACATTGCAGGTATCATCCTGTTGGCCCTATGCCCATGACTAGTTCGATGATGAAATTTTTACCGAGAACACCCAAGACTGGAATGTGGTGGTGTCCAAGAAAGTTGATCCTCGAGGAACCGGGTTTAGAGCTATGAGCTACGAAGAACAGGCAACATTTTTGGAACATGCAGTTCAAGAAATTAGCCGACACCCAGAAGGAGTAGTTGCATATGATTTGGATGAAGGAATAAGTGATCCCGAAGAAGACATTGAAGTTGCGGGAACTCATCGAGAATCCCCGATACAAATCAGGGATCTCCCGGAAGATCAAGCTGCAAAAGAAAGGGGTACATTGTTATATAAACAAACTGAGCTGTTGATGAAACGGATGCAGGATGACCAGTATATTTTCATAGGACTTGCAGCTTCAACTGCTATTCAAAGTGTCCCAACGGAGTCAAATGATCCTGGGTCCACACTCCCCGACAACACCCATGGGTTAGGAAACCCTGAACCCACAACATCGTTGATCGATCCTTTAGAAGAAGAGACAATTTGACCAGAGACTGGTCGGGTCTCGATAGAGACACAAGCGCCCAATCCCTTGAGCACTCTTATACATATTTACAGTGACGAGGAGAGTCCGAAACCTGCTCATGACACCCCGGTGCGATTCCAAGAGGAAAAAGGTCCCAAGAAAACCACTTCCCCTAAGCTTGAGGTCGAAGAAAACTAGGTCTTACAAAAGGAAATAGGGTTCGAAGGTGGCCTCGATACAAGAGAGTCCGACAGACAGAAAGCAGAAGCAGGACTGAGTGGTGAAACTCCACAAAATAAAATTGGCAGTTCTATGGTCGATGAGTAAGTAAGTGATGAGTCTGTACCCAATGCCTCCATTATGAAAAATATTCAAGTCCCATACGAACGACAAGTAGAGGCTGAATCTACAAAACAGAGAAAAGAAATTCGAGAGCCCACTCCTGAGAAAATATACACCACGGGTAGTTTGAGAAACAACCTCACATGGGGAGATCAACATATACTAGAACTGGTAGACGAAGTAGCAGACATCTATGTGATCTCCCATGATCAAAAGAGGAAGGCCATCATTCAAAGGACCACGAAAAGGCGAAGGATCACTTTGGATCAATCCATCATGGTTACCACATAAGAAAAATTAATCAACACTACAGACGCTCTCATGTCCGAACTGATCAGCGTAGGAAAATCCCTCTCGGATGTCGCTCAGGATAGAGCCAGGAGAGATGAAAAGAAACTAGCTGACACCCGGGAAGAGCTCGAACACCTGCACCATCTTGCCAAATACTATAAAGGAGCTACATAGACCACTATGTATCTAAAGGATGAGTTCAATGGAGTTTATAATGAGTTCAAGAAGGAAAGGCACCTGTTAATCGAGAACATAGTCAAGTTCCAGGAGGATAATCTCATGGCACTCATGACATGCCAAGAAAAGGAAAAGCGGCATGAAAAGGCACATCAAGTAGTATAAAGGCTTGAATACATTGAGGCAGTTCAACAGGGTCGAGAAAAGGAAAATCCTGGCATTCGACTGGTTGGCAAAAGTAGTCTTGACCACATGAAGAAATCTGTTGAAGATTGGGTGAAGATGACTCGGGACCCACACCGAGAAATCCAAAAGAAATGGGCCAAGTGCCAGAAACACTGGGGTAAAGTTAATAAAGTAATGAAAGATGTCGGTCTTTCTGAATTCGACACCCCCGATGAATTCACTAACCTGAGTGATGTGTTCAAGACACACTCCATACAAAACTTTCTTTGGGCCAAAGAGTGTGTAAAGGTCACCGATACAAATCCAGGGCAAGTGCAACAATTCATAGGACACCTGATCAGAGCTCGAGCCATGATGCAATAGCTGAACTCCAGTTATGTAAAGTACCAAACGCATGCAGTGGATATCAAAGGAGTATATGCTACCCCTATGGAACAACACAGGTTCCCATGGGCTCAAACCTGTGAAGATTTGTTTATCAATTGGTCTGAATATGAAAGAAGTCATCCTTTTCAAGAGACATCTTGGGTGGACTGTTGAAAGAAACTGTTGAATGATCACACCACGTGGCAATTTCTGTTTGGCTTGAATTGTATTTAGCCGCTAATTACAGTTGATTTTTATGCTAAATAAAGGCATCGACTGATTAGTCAAGGGTCGATGGTTGTTGTAAGAACTATTTCTTTTTGGGTTGTTGATAATTATTTTGAGACTGTTATGAATTGAGAAGTCCTTCTGGACCAAATACAAGCTATTTTCGTTAGATGTGTGTGATTGGAGTTGGAGAAGAATTACTTCCTATCCTGTTCCAAGAATGATGTAGTAAATGAGTAAGAGCAATCGATTCTGTTGTCAAGTTATTTGGTGCAATGTTTTGATGTTCTTTTCTTTAATGATGAAGATAAATCATTGTGTTATTATGTGATGAATTATTTTGCTTGTCATGATCTTGGTTACATATGTTTTTTTCTTTCTGTTAGTTAGATTCTCATGCAATAATTGGATGCTCATTTGGTTAATGTATTATTACTAGGCCCTTTGGTATAGAAATACTGTCTACATGAGATCTGGATTTTATGAGCAGAACAAAATGACTACAGATTATTACCAGATGCTTAACACAGAATAACAGAGATACAGTAAAACTGGTTTTCTATTCAATAAGGAAATAAGCTAAAACTGTAAAATGCACCGAAAAACAAGCTTGCTGGAATGGTGGCGGCTTATCTCTGAGAAGAGATGTGACGACTGTGCTCATTCAATAGAAGATGATTACCATGAGGCTCTCACATCCTTTTTACAATAAACGCGAGTTTCAAAAATGCTAAACATCCAAAAACCCTAAACATCCAANGGATTTTATGAGCAGAACAAAATGACTACAGATTATTACCAGATGCTTAACACAGAATAACAGAGATACAGTAAAACTGGTTTTCTATTCAATAAGGAAATAAGCTAAAACTGTAAAATGCACCGAAAAACAAGCTTGCTGGAATGGTGGCGGCTTATCTCTAGGAAGAGATGTGACGACTGTGCTCATTCAATAGAAGATGATTACCATGAGGCTCTCACATCCTTTTTACAATAAACGCGAGTTTCAAAAATGCTAAACATCCCAAAACCCTAAACATCCAAAAACCTAACCCTAGGAGATGAAGTGCCAAAAGTCATGTGGGCCCTGTTTGGGTAAGTCAGTACATCAACTTCCCGAGGTCGTAACTTTTGCATACGATCTTCGTTTTAGGTGTATGATAGCCCATTGGAAATAAATATCTAAGGAATACAACAATTGCACAAACTTTCATGGTGAAATTTTGCGACTGCAACATACCCGAAAAAATGTCGTTTAGGGCCTCAAAACGGCTCCAGAAGTTCAGGACCCGAAAAACTGCTAAAAATAGTAAATTATCAAAATTGCTAGAAATATATTTTGAGCCAGCTAGAAAAGGTGGGTGGCCACCGATATCCACCTGGATTAGCATGTTTGAGCAGTGGGTTATCCCAAGCTCATCCCCTTCCCAGTAGTTGAAACTCAATCCTGTTACTTGTCAAGTTGGCTTATTTCGGCTTGCATCTCTCAAACTGGTCCCACTCAAGAGAAAAATACAGAAAAGAATAGTCCTACCTGAAGGGATAACCTTCACAATAAAACACAAATCCCATCGATAATTTGGTCGGATTGCAAGATCTGGAGAACCATTCCATCTCAAACGTTGCAGAGTCTAATTGGGCCTCAGTGGTGGCTTTGGTTTTTGCTGCTGTTGAATCAAGGGATTTAAGACCCATCAACAGAATTGGCACTAGAAGGAGGGCCTAAGAATGAATGGCTGAATATATAACTTATATAACATTTTGAGCAGCCTACATATTCGTAACGGTCCACATGCATGGCTAGTCATCCAACAGATAGCCCATGCTTACTGAGTACTCCCGAAACGGGTAACTCACCCAAGTCTGAGGAAGAACCTTTTCACCCTGTAATACCCTACGCCCTCCCTCACGAGGAAGTGAATCAATTCAGAAGAATCACTAGAGCCTACGCCCAACAAATAAGTGCATTGTCCTTAACTCCCATCCTCCCTTGGAGAAAACAACAAAGAAGATCGTGGCCAACACTCCCAATGAAGTTTTCATACACTCCGTCGAAGACTTAATAGATTTCATGATCACTGAAATCCAAGAACCTCTTGATCTAATACCCAAGATGATTGTCGGCGACATCCCTGACCCTGACGACTTTTTGAAAGAAGAAGAGTTTGACTCTGACTCTGAAGATATGGAGGGGAACAATGATCGTGATGAGGAAAGAGAAGTTCCATTTCAAGACAACTAGCCTTGGTTGGCCGGAGACGCTGTGGCCGTCCCTGGATGGGTACACAATCTTCTTCGACACCTAAAAAAGTTGCTCCCCAAGTACGACCCTGAAACTTCAGGCTTTCCTGAAGATCATATCAAGAAATTCATACTTACGATCGGACTTATGAACGTTCAACATGAAGATGTAGTATGTAGACTTTTTCCCTACATGTTTGAAAACTCTGCTTCCACGTGGTATTTTAATTTTTCGGTAGGATCTATAACTAGCTGGACTAAATTCCAAAAGGATTTTCTAGACAAATTTGCAGAAGAAACTACTATAGGAGCCCTGATGGTTGAGTTGTTCACAACCACCATGACCCCAAAATAAAGGTTCAAAGATTTCAATCAAAGATTCACGACCATCTCAAACAAGTTCCATCCCGCGGCGAAACCCACTCAAGAATTGTAGGTTGACGTTTATGCCAACGCGCTTCCAACTTCTATTTCCATGTTCATTAAAAGAGCCGCCAAGAAAACCCTCACAGAAAATTTCGAAGAAACCAAGACGATAGAATTTAATATGAAAGTATGTAAAGAAGGCCAAGCCTCTCTAGTAAGGAAAGAAAGCCAACCCCCTCCTAGGAGAGGACTCCTTTTGACTAGACTGTTGGGGAAACTGGCTGAACAAACTCCTGATAAAGGTAATGGAGATATAGAATATCTGTAGCTCATGGTAAATAATCTATCAAATGAGATTATAGACATGAAAAGAAGTGCAGGGGAAGGAAACCAAGGCCAAAAAACCTATAAGCCTTTCTTTAAAAGAAACCATCCTTTCAAAACAATTGAATCTCCCCCATCCAACTTAAACATTGACCTAGGGAATGTTGTGTCTAATTCTTTCTGCACCTATCACCAGGAGAACCACTCTAAAAGAGAATGCCCTCAATGGATCCACACCATGAATTTAATGGCCAATCATTTTGTGGATGAGGTATCGCTGACCGAACAATCAAGCATTTCGGCCATGAATATTGTCGATCGGGAAGAATCTGACCCACCACGAGACACAACCATGTTGATCTGGGATCCTGATGTGATCTCATCTTCGGGCAATTTGTTTGAGTCTCGAGAACAACCCACATAAGTTTCGGTAGTATAGACATGTAGTAAAGGTCAACCAGACTAAAAAAATACTGACGCCACCTGGGCCCCGCAAAGTAAGTTAACTCCTGATCACCCGAAAATACCTTTCTCTCCCGACGAAAAGACTATAAGCATCCATACCAAGGAATTTCCCAAGATAGATTACAACGTAGTCGAATATTTGGAAAAATTGAAGGCTAATATATCAGTTATGGACATATGTAGGATTTCTCAGCAGAAGGAATTTTTGTTGCAAGCTCTGAGCTCAGTAGAAGACCCGAATACATGCAATGACCAAAAGAAGGATCTATCCTCGACAGTTTTGGAAAGAAAGCCAACCATAAATACCTACTCAGAATTTAGGAAGGAAAATCCTTTTGTACCACCTTTCCTTTTAACGTTTGAAGTTTTTAACAGGAATCTTCACAACTACTTGGTAGATTCTCGGGCGTCCTCTAATGTAATTCCCTTGGCCGTTTGTAATAAAATGGGTGTTGTCCCTCTCAAAAGTGATAAGCATGTCATACAACTGAATAGAACCCAAGTAAAATTTATGGGAGAACTCAAATATGTAATGATCAGGATAGCGACACATCCTAATTTCATGCAAATAATTGACATCATTGTAGTAGATATCTCAGAGGCATATGGACTATTGTTGAGTCGTGATTGGTCCGAGAAGCTGAATGGATATTTTAGTATGGACTGGGCAAACCTTTGGTTACCACTAAAGGGATAAAAGAGCATGATCAAAATCAATAGAGAAAGATATTTGAAGCATACGATCACCGACCTAGAAACCCCGAGCGAACTCGCGTCTACCGATTTCCCAATTTTGGGAAATTACTCCTGTGATTCCCACTTCGGGGAATTTTTTCCTCTAATATCCATTTTCCCTCTTACCCAAAAATCTGAAATAATCTTTCAAGAGGAACCGCCGACACCGATAGAGAACGCTCTCTTTTGCCAAAATCCTGCGATTGAGCTTACGGAACGAGAGATCGGTAAGCAAGAAATCATTATAGAACGAAGAAAGGGCGATTACCTTCCACATATTTGGACCCTATGATTTGATGGATCTAAATCAAAAGAAGGGTCAGGATCAGGGTGTATCCTTAAGTAATCAGGGTGTAATCCTAAAGTACGACGTTATTTCCTATCTTGCAGGATAGAATTCAAATGTACCAACAACACTGCCAAGTACGAAGCTCTAGTGTAAGGATTAAAGAAAGCCATAGATCTCAGTGTCAAGGAATTGAAGGTTTTCAGGGATTATGAGATCATTGTTAGACAAGTGAGGAATACTATTCATTTTAATTCACCTCATCTTAAGAACTACTAGCAAGAGGTGCATAGGCTAATAGAGCGCTTTGACGATTTCAATATAATGCAGTCCCGAGGGAAAATAACATTATCACCGACTCCTTGGCCACAAATGCTTCTCGACTGTCACCTTTAGAATATTATGAAGCCTCTTGATTCACTGTAGATATTCTCTACAAACCATCAGTGCTGAACAATATTTCTAATTGGAAAGTCTTTGAAGGTGACGAGCGAATCATGAACTTCTTGACCAACCCAGACAATTTCAAAGACCTAGGCATAGATGATGAAGAGTTCTAAGAGCAAACAACTAAAACTAATCCCCAAATAGGACAATATGTTGGAAATTTGAAAACACACACAATCTCAAAGGGGATAGCTAATCTAGAGAGTCTGCTTGATCTAAAGGACCGTTTTAAAGGACCCAAAAACGCGAAGACTGGTAGCTCTTATCCCCTCCATGAAACTGTGAATATTGGGACTCCAGAGAACTCGAAGAATGTTAATCTTGGAAAAACTATGTCTAAGGAAGAGAGGAAATCCTACCTCAAATTATTCAGACAATATCAGGATGTCTTCGCATGGTCCTACAAGGATTTGAAAACATACAATACCCGTATTATTCAATACACCATCCCGTTGAAACCCGAAATGAAACCTTTCCAACAAAAGCTCTGAAAATATCACCCATCCATGGAACCCCTCATGTATTAGGAATTGAGGAAGCTTCTAGATGCGAAGATAATTTTTTAGGTTAGGCATTTTTCCTGGGTGACAAATCTTGTCCTGGTATGGAAAAAATTGGGAGAAATCCGACTTTGCGTAGATTTTCGGAACCTCAATAGAGCTTCAGAAAAGGACAACTATCCAGTCCCACCGATGGAGAAACTCTTGCAAACCATTTTAGGCTCGGAGATATTATCTCTACTAGACAGTTTCTCAAGCTACAACCAAGTGTTGGTTTCAGAGGAAGATCATCTAAAAACCACTTTTCGAACCAAATGGGGAACCTTCGCTTATAAACATATGCCCTTTGAGCTAATCAACGCAGGAGAAGCCTTCCAAAGGGCCATGGACATGGAATTTTAGGGACTTATTAATAGGTGTGTGGTAGTATATTTAGATGACATAACAATGTATTCAAAGAATAGGGAAGAACACATCCATCACTTAAATCAAATTTTCGAAAGGTGCTGAAAATATGGTATATTTCTAAATCCTAAGAAAACCATCTTCGGTGTCGAGGAAGGTAAGTTGTTAGGCCATATTGTATCTCAAGAAGGTATCCACATAGATTCGGAATGAATTAATGCCATATCTCAACTCCCACTACCCCATAACAAGAAAGCCATGCAGTCTTTTTTCGGGCAAATCAACTTTGTGAGGAAATTCACCCCCGATTTCGCTGAAATTATCAAACCCTTACAAAAGATGATTCACAAGGATTCTTATTTCAAGTGGGATGATGAGAGAAAAGACACTTTCAACAATACCAAAGCTACCATATCCCGGGCTCCGATGTTGCGAAGTCTCGATTTTAATAGAGACTTTTCCCTTTATACTTTCGCCTTCGACCAATCGCTAGTGGCGGTTTTGACCCAGAAAGATGATTACAACAATGAAGCCCCAGTGTCCTTTATGAGTACTAATCTTCAAGGAGCTAAGCTCAATTATCTTGCCATAGATAAATAGGCCTACGCGGTCTATAAGGCAATAAAGCATTTCAGGCCCTATATTCTCAAGAATCACACTAAGGTGATTGTGTCGCACCTTGCGATCCAATCCCTGTTTACCCACAAAGAAATGGGGGAAATAAGGGGGAACTGCATGGCAGTATTCCAAGAATTTGATCTAGATATAAAACCTACCAAATTAATAAAAGGACAAGGTCTATGTAAGCTCGCAGTTGAAGCCCAGGATCAAGGAAATGAATATTTCGGGTGGGAAAACAAAATGGCACTATGGTGCAACGAAGTAGCATACATCTCCCCAAGATAAGACTCCTGGTATTATTTTAATGGGTTATATTTTAATGTTGACTTAATGAGTACTTTTTATAAAGTTAAAGTGATAAATAATTTAAGTTGTGTTATTTCAATCTTGACCATTGATCTAACAAGGTGTATGAGGATCAATCTTGGCCCTCCATCCTTTTGTAGATAGGGTTTCTCACTTTATCATTGAGTAAAAAGGGGATCAACTTGGAGAGGGGTGCATTATGCACAAGAGAGAGGCAATTGTTTGAAGAGAGAAAGAGGAGAATTGATTGAGGGTTTGGAGAGAGAGTTTGCAGGGAGATAGATGAGGCTTCTACAATGATATTGACACACATCTTCAGCATTGCAGAGGTATTTTCCTATAGATATGATCAGGAGGATTTGTAGAAGGGGGCCATACATTTGTTGAGGAGGTTTTGTAATTGACTGGGTTGATTTTGTTGTAAGAGATCTCTATATTTTCCTGCTCAATAATAATAAAATCCAAATCTGATACATTGGTTTTCCCTCCAGGGTTTTTCCACGGACGAATTGTCCAAAAATTACTTGTGTACATGTGATGTGATTGATGTTATATTTTACCATTAAGTTCTTGGTTATTATTTTCTAATGTGTATTATTTTATTGTGAATAAAACCTGGCAGAATTAGTTAACGGAAAAATTAATTCATTTATTGAACTGGGTTTGAAAAATATTCACATGGTATCAGAGAAGGAATGTTGAAGAAGCAACATTACATTCAGATATACAACACATAAGTTCATATCTTCAACATAGAAGTTTAGATTTGCAGCACAAAAGTTCAAATCTGCAACATAGAAGTGTAGATTTGCAAAGAAAAACATAGATATGCAGTAATGGAGTTCATATCAGTAAAAAAGAAGGGTATATTGCAACACAAAATCATTTCCAGAAATGGCCATGACCTTGAGAATGAAGGATAGGCTTTAGGGTGCTCAAAACTTTGTCACCCGGAAGGAAAGGGTCACTATGGTTTTGGATGTCAATGATGTCGTTGACCATGTTGATGATAAGGTTGTAGCTCCCATAAATGCATCTGCATTTCTGACCTGGAAGAAGGGTGAGGCTAAAGCCAAGAGAATACTCCTTGATGGGGTAAAGAATCATATAATCCCTCACCTCACAGGGAAAAAGTTCGTTAAGGAGATGTGTGTTTCCTTGAATGACCTTTACTAGAGTAAAAATGAAAACATGGTGATGGTGCTTAGGAAAAGACTGAGAAGTACCAAGATGGACAAAGGGGAAGGTGTGGTTCACTACCTTAATCGACTTACACATATCAAGGATGAGCTAGGTGCAATAGGTGAGAAAACTGAAGAGTTTGAGATGGTGTGTGTGGCACTGAATGGATTTTCAAAGTCATGGGATGTGTTTGTGTGTGGAGTTGTATCTCGTGAGAAAATCCTTTATTGGAAGCAATTATGGGATGATTTTGTGTAGGAGGAGATCAGACTTGGTCAGTCTAGCGGATCTTCATCTTCACCACAGATTGTGGATGAAGAAGGATTGGCTCTTGCGAGAAAAGGCAAGGGAAAGAAGAAGAAAAATAAGGGTGGAAAGAAGAACATTGACTTTTCAAAAGTCAAATGTTTCCAGTGTCACAAGATGGGACACTTTTCCTCATAGTGTCTAGAGAAGTAGAATAAGAACCAACCATAGATGGCAGCTTCAGCAGTAGTGTATGAGTTTGTCAAAATCTTCGAGGAGGATTTCTGCTTTATAGCTTGTATATCTAGCGTAGCAGTCTCAGACACGTGGTTTGTGGATAGTGAAGCATCTTGTCATATGATAGGGCGCAAGGTGTTTTTCACTAGGCTACAAAAGGGAGGTGTGAATCTGGTTATAGAGCTTGGAGATGAAAAGCTCTAGAAGGTGCATGGGGTTGGTACAGTTTCATTTTAGAGGGAGTTGGGTAAACCACTCTGGTTTTCTGATGTACTATATGTTCTGAGGTTGAAAAAGAACCTCATCTCGGTCTCTACTCTTGAGGATAAAGGGTATGAGGTTAGCTTATGTAATGGAAGGGTGTTCGTTAGGCCAACATGGTCAAGTGAGAAGATGAAAATGATGATTGGGGTTCGAGAAGAGAAGGTGTACAAGCTTCTGTTTTAGCCAAGGAGAGAATTAGTCAGTAAAACCACAAACATGGGAGATTTGTGGCACAGGAAGATGACGCACATACACTTTGGTCCCTTGGGGCACTTAAGACAGGCAGTCACAGGGTTGCCTAAGTTCACAATAGAGAGGCATGAACCTTTCAAGGGTTTTGGAATGGGAAAGAATGACCGAAGACCATTTCCACCGAGTGAGCACAGGTTCAAGGGAGTATTGGACTTGATACATTCTGACGTATGTGGTCTGATGAGCATGGAGTCAGTGCGTGGCTTCAAATACTTTGTTCTATTCATTGATGACTACTCCAAGAAAATGTGGATACTTCTTGAAGGCTAAGGATGAAGTCTTTGATAGATTTCAAGAGTTCAAATCTCTAGTTGAGAACCAGACTTGAAGGAATATTCAGGTGTTGAGATACGACAATGGGGGTGAGTACACCTCCAAGGAGTTTCTAGATTATTGTGCAATAGAGGGGATCAAGAAGGAACTCATCGTTCCTTACAATCCTAAAAAAATGGAGTGGTTGAGAGAAAGAACAAGACCATAGTCAGAGCAACATGAGTGATGATACATGATCAGGGTTTTCCTTTGTTTTTATGGGCAAAGGCTAGTCGCACGACTGTTTATATTCAAAACAAGAGTCCCTATACAATGTTGGGGAAATTGACACCCGAGGAGGTATTCACAGGTACCAAACCAAATGTGAGTCATCTTCACATCTGGGGCAACGTATGTTACTGTCATGTCCCTTTGGAGAAGAGGACAAAGATGGAACCCACAACAGATAAGGGGTTGCTTGTTGGATATAGCCAGGCTTCCAAAGCCTACATGATATTTGTGGCATCATGCAGGAATATCATAGTGTGTAGGGATGTATAGTTTGAGGAGGAGCATGCATTGAGGATGCCTAAATACTTTTAGGCACAAGACCCGTAGGGACATGATTCGAGAGTCAATCCTGAGGAGGCACAAAGTCAGACACAACGTACTGGTACAGGTATAGGTACAAGTGTTGTGAGGAAGACAGTTGGAAAGGATCATTAGTAGTTATATGATGATGATGAGGAGGATTGTGATTTAGTTCCATAGGAGCATAATACTAGGCCACAACCTAAGTGGTATAAGTCCATAGTCACTGATTTCGGGTTGGCAAGACTTCCAGAGAGAGATTTCAGGCAAAGTAAACCATCAGAGAGACTTGGGTACATGGTGTTAATGACACAACTCATTGATGTAGATCCTTCCACTTATGATCAAGTTTCATAGCATGGATTGTGGTAGGAGGCCATGATGGAGGAATATTCCTCCATTATGACAAATGATGTATGGGATGTGGTGCCCAGGCTAGAAGGCAGGAAGGTGGTTGGATCCAAGTGGATCTACAAGGTCAAGCATGCAACAGATGGAAGTGTGGACTAATAAAAAGCCCGCTTCGTGGCCAAGGGATTTTCATAATGAGAGGGAGTTGACTATGAGGAGACTTTCTCCCTAATGGCCAGGTATTCCTCTATCCAAGCAGTCATATTGTTGGCAGTAGAAAAGGGCTGGCACGTTCACCAGATGGACATGAAGACTGATTTCCTTAACAAAGTTGTTGAGGAAGAGGTATATGTTGGGAAACCATAGGGATTTGAGGTAGAAAACATATATATGCATGTGTGTAGACTAAGGAGACCCTTGTATGGGCTCAAGCAGGCACCTTGGGCATGGTACTCGAAGATAGAGAACTACTTGAGCGATATGGGTTTCCAGCGGAGCGAGGCTGATCCAAACTTGCATTTTCTTGCAAGAGAGGTACCTCTCATATTGGTGTTATATGTAGATGAACTATTTATGCTAGGGGATGAACAGATGATATCATATTTCAAGGTCAACCTTGCAGCTGAGTTTGATATGAAATACCTTGGGTTGATGCATTACTTCTTTGGTCTAGAGGTCTGGCAACAGGATGGGTGCTTCTTCTTGGGATAGGGGAAGTATACAGTGGATATCTTACATAGGTTCGAGATGATAGATTATAGGCCCATGCCAATGCCTCTAGTCACAAATTGGAGGAATATTGATACATTAGATTCAAATAAAGTAGACCCCACTGTGTATTGTTAGTTAATTGGATCACTCATGTATATGGCCAATACTCGACCAGATATCAGCTTTGCAGTAAACTCTTTGAGTCAGTTCATGGTGGAACCTTAGAATGTACATTGGATAGCTATGAAGCATGTGCTTTGCTACCTCAGTGGTATAGTGGAGTATGGGTTTTTATATGAGCGTAGTGGTGGAGTGAGATTGGAAGGATTTACAAATGATGATGGGGCAGGATGTGCTAAGGACAAAAATAGTACATTGGGTTGTTGTTTCAACATTTGATCTAGCATCATTTCCTGGTTTAGCAGGAAGCATAAATCAGTGGCATTAAGCTCTATTGAGGCAGAGTACATGGCTACTATCTTGGAAACATGTGAGGCATTGTGGCTTAGGAAACTACTCTTGGGATTGTTCAGGCATGAGCTAGAATCTATTGTGATTCACTGTGACAATCAGAGTTGCATCAAGCTCTTTGAGAATCCGGTGTTTCATGATCATAGAAAACACATCAATATTAGGTATCATTTCATCCAGGATTGTGTACATAGAGGAGACACGAGGCTTGATTACATACATACTGATGAGAAGATGGTAGATATTTTCACCAAGGCACTGAACAAACAAGAGTTTGAAAAGTTCAGAGATCAGATGGGGTTGAGACAAAATCCCTTCCTAGCTAAGAGGGAGCGTTGATATTGGATAGCAAGGAAGGTCTTCACCATGCATCACATCCTAGCATGGAGGAAGACAATGAAACTTATCCAATTTGATGGGTTAATCTTTTTCTTAAAAATGTACTTAGGAAAAAGTACATTAAATGGGTTATATTTTAATGTTGACTTAATGAGTACTTTTTATAAAGTTAAAGTGAGAAATAATTTAAGTTGTGGTCTTTTAATCTTGACCATTGATCTCATAAGGTGTATGAGGATCAATCTTGGCCCTCGATCCTTTTGGATATAGGGTTTCTCAATTGCTCATTGAGTAAAAAGGAGATAAACTTGGAGAGGGGTGCATTATGCACAAGAGAGAGGCAATTTTTTGAAGAGAGAAAGAGGAGAATTGATTGAGGGTTTGGAGAGAGAGTTTGTAGGCAAACAATGGAGGCTTCTACACTGAGATTGACACATATCTTCAACATTGCAGAGATATTTTCCTACAGATCTGATCAGGAGGATTTGCAGAAGGGGGGCATACATTTGTTGAGGAGGTTTTGTATTTGGATGGGTTGGTTTTATTGTAAGAGATATCTATATTTTCTTTCTCAATAACAATAAAATCCAAATCTACTGCATTGGTTTTCCCTCCAGGGTTTTTCCAGGGATGAATTGTCCAAAAATTACTTGTGTACATGTGATGTGATTCTTGTTATATTTTACTGTTAATTTCCTGGTTATTATTTTCTATTGTGTATTATTTATTTGTGAAGAAAACATGGCAGAATCAATTAACTGAAAAATTAATTGATTTAGTGAACTAGGTTTGAAGAAAATTCACATTAGGTACATCTTCTGCCTTTCGCCAACCCTTCCCTTGGAGCCACAAAATTGGTTTGTAAGTATTCGTTGGCCATGGTGGAACTTGCAGAAGTGAGTGGTAAACTTCGTGATTGGTCAAAAATCTTTTTGAAGTGCCCTAGATTTTCTTCCCTCAAGGCACATGTGAGGAGGTTGTGGAAGTTGTAAACCTTCCTGATCCCTCTCCTCGTGCTATTGATCCATGTCCCATTGTTATAGGTCCTTCTGCCTGCCAATCCCTCGACCTTGTTCCTTCAAGCAAGCCAACATACTTAACACCTTTTGGTCTAGTGTTCATAATGAATCAAATATCAAAGTGTTCAAATATTTCCCCCTCATAATAGAATTCTAGTTGCCCCTACTACATATATATGCCTTTTCAATATTTACGTAGATACAAATAAGCATATCTAGTTTGGAATCATTAATGAATACGAATGGTTGGTTTGGTACAAGATTAAAATCACTTGGAGAAAAAAGAGATATGCTTGTAATTGCTCTCTTATTTCTATTGGGAAATAATTTATCAGCAGACGATGCTTACTTTCTTATTCCCACCATTCTTCTTCTATCATATTTGGTGGATCTACGGTATCTTAGCATCCACATGTTCTAATTCAATACCCCACACCTGTTGCCAATTGGGTGCCAAATACCATAAATACCAAGACATTAGCTTCGAAATACAATCTAATAAGATAAAAGAAATGTTCACATAACAAGTGGATTGTGAATATTGTCATACCCTTTTTCAAATTCTTTAATTGCATTTTTGTCCCTGAAACTAATTACAACATGCTTGTAGGAAATAACATTTGCTGGGCAGTTTTTCAAAGGATCCAACACTACTACCTTCATGCCCATATTTTAGGTTGCTTGGAAAAGCATCTAGCCTAACTGGGATCTTCCCAAATCTCCCACAATTGTGTCACACAACCCAATAACACTAGTACAAATATCCTCACTACACAACAACATAGGTAAATCATTTCTTTATTCACACAATGCCTATGTCACATATGTTTTCAATATTCATGTAAAGTTTGTAATAACTATTTCCATATCGTAATGCCTATGTTATATACAACACAAAAGATCTAATATGTCACTCCCAAATTCAAAACACACAGATTTGTTAAGATTTTAATATAAACAAAAAACCCATTGGATATATACATTGAAGTCTCATTGTTACTTACCATATTGCTATTTGATTCGATGTTGTTGTCTCTTGTCTATAAATCCTTGAGTAATTCAACTACAATTGAATATGAGAGCTCTGCAACACTGTTCCTGAGATGGAGTTTGAGACAACATGTTTTTTTTTGGTTTCCATTTCTATTTGGATTCTTATTAGAAGGTGAGGGGATCCTCATCCTTGAGCGAAATATTCACTCTTTTACAAAACCTTTTGTTATTCAAAAAATAAGTCAAGGAGTTTCCAACAACGTATAAACACATAGTAGAATCATGGGGAGTGAAGGTTATCACATAAACCCTGAACTGGTATCGAAGGACTCTGAGATGAACCGACCAGAGAAAAAATGTATAGATCATGACGCTCCACCAACTTTAATTGTTCCTCCTAATCCTTCGGGTAAGAGAAAACTAGGGCTACCCCACAAGTGGCCATCCTCCATCACTAGTGCAATGATATTCCTAGCCATCCATAACTAGGGTGGGAATATTTGTGTTACTAACCAGTTTTTCTTCTTCAATGTCCAAAAAAACCACTTCTCAATACTCCTAATTATTTACAAAATAACACATTAATATTCACCCTCGGATTGACATTTGAAATAACACATAGCATTTACAAAATATGTCAAATACCTAGCTTCCTAGTGAACAATATCGACATGTTAGATTTCATATGCACCACTTGAATGCATCCCTGACACTAATTATAAGTGAAGAAACATGGATGACATTCCACCTCATATGCACCACATGAACACTTCCTTGACATTTGTGATGAGTGAAGGAATGTGGACGAGATTCTGGTCATTTTCCTGGCATTGACTTTATTGTTTTGTTCAAATGTTTTTTTTTTATTATTTGTTGTTTTTGGTTATTGAATTTGGGACCTATGGATTTGCATATAGATCATTCAACCCTCCATAATTCCTCTTAACCAAATAAGAAGTTTTTTGTGTTAAAATGGATATCTGTTGATTATTAATGATCATGCAGTTTGTGAATGCTAAAGCATCATGTTTGTAAAAATCAGTAGATTGATGCTAGTGGATTACTTTTCACAGATTGTGAACCACAAGATTCCTCATTCTTTAATAGATGAGATAAAGGCTATAGTTAAATATTTCTTCAACCTTCCATTAGAAGAAAAGAAGAAATCCATCTGCATGTAGGAGACCCTTAGGGATATGGTTAGATGTTTGTGACAGTTAAGGATCAAACGTTGGACTAGGGTCACTTGCTTTCTTTGTAATTTAGGCCCAACCACATTAAAAATCCCATGCTCTGTCCTACAGTCTCCACAAATTTTAGGTAACCAAAATTAGGACTGTATTGTATTGATGAAAGTGGGTATTGTTTATAACATTAATTGATTAATTGCAGGGATACCATTGAGAGGTATGCAATTGAAGTAGAAAGAGTTTCTCAAGAGTTTTTGAGTTTGTTCATTGAAAACCTACATCTGGAGGACGCTGATTATTTCAATAATATCTTTGGGTTAGATCCAGTGAATTTGATGCACATGAACTTGTACCTACCTTTCCCTAGGCCAGACCTTGTTCTCATATTGAGTCCTCACTCAAATGGAGGGGGAATACCATTGATTCTACAGGATGACGAAACACAAGGCTTGCATTTCCTCAAAATAGTCAGTGGATTCATGTAGAGCCCATTCCTTATGCCCTTGTTGTAAACATTGGGGACTTGGTAGAGGTAATCATGTCTAGTTACTATTTTGTGCTTCGATCATTTCATTTAATAGGAATCTACTACCTTGATGATAGTTCCATGTACTTTCCTGGGTGGGGATATTTTTCAATTGACATGAAATTCTTTCACTAATAATATGATTGGTATTTGTGATATGGTTTTTTTTTTTTCACCGTTGATCTCATTAACGCTTGTGATACTACTTAGTTTTCATTTGAATTATTATTAGTGTATGACGTTTTGGTATGGTTATTTTCTTTTTCATTGTTGATCTCATTGACACTTGTGATACTACTTAGTTTTCATTTCAATTAATATTAGTGGATTTGACATTTGATATTTATATTGGATTCCATTTGAAACATGTAGTACATTTAACACAATCTTCTGCCATTCCAATAAATAAATTTTTATTTCAATTGATTAAATTTAGTGACACTACATCTCAATTAGACTATTATAATTTTATGAAGCTATGTAGGACATTTATAAGATTATTTAATGGCTGTTATTCACTGATTGTCGATTCTTGTTTACTTAGGTGATGACAAATGGGAAATACAAAAGTGTAGAGCATTGAGCAATAATAGACCAAGAAAGAGCGAGAATTTCAATTACTAATTTCTACAATGAAAGTGTGGATGTAGAGGTCTCTCCATAAACAAATCTAGTGCATGGAAACCACCCATGCTTATACATGAAGTTCATTCACAAAGAGTACATCAGGAAGTATGATCTCCAATACATATAAAAAACACACACAACAACACAATTTACTTGCAAACAGAATAGAGAAATAACACTACATAGAAGAAAATGCAGAGAATGAAAAATGATAATATAAGATTAGACAAGAAAGACCATCAATCTATTAAGGAAGAGAGGGGTGCCATTTATTAGGTTGGGCGAATTTTTCCTTTGCAGTATTTTTACTGTTACAATCGAAGTATTTGCTTTTATTCTGAAGCACTCTGCTCAACAAGGCTAGAGAGAGTTGTTTACAACACAACTGATTGACACAAAATGACATACTAATTCTTTATTAAGAAGCGCCCTTCTCAACTAGACTGGTGAGGTATTTTTACATTATAACTAACTGATGTAACAAACTTACTAACTCTTTATTAAGAAGTTTCCTGCTCAACAAGACTGGAGAGGGAAATTTACAATAGAAATTAATGACAGCCTACTAAACACTCTCATGTTGAGTGGTGAAGGAAGGGGTGCACCCTTCTCGGTGGCCCAATTCCTCCATGGTTAGATTCAGAAGCGTCCCTGCTTCCGTCATCAAATGAGGAAATTTGCACTACAACTGTTGTGTAGACATCCATTTGGCCCGAGTTGGAGTTTGTCCCTTGTTTTCCCACCATATATGACACATATTGGTGTTGGTGATTTGTCCTGGTTGTGGAGTCAAGAATGGTATCAACACACAGAGGAGGCTGAAAGAACAATGTCGTACAATATTTATCATGCCTATATTTTTCACGCACTTGAGCTTTTGGAAATGCAGCTTCTACCTGAGTAGGGAGATGAGATAAACTGTGTAGAAAACATTGAGCTACATATTGTTTATGTTGATGATGTATAGACCCAAAATGATCGAAAATACGGGGTATCTTGGAGGACGCAAGGGGATAAGATCCAAAACAAACTTATAAGGGATGATAAGCTAGAGTGCGTTGGTTATAGAGTAGAGTATGTTGGTTATAGAGTGTGCTCGTGATAGATGCCTCCATCTATGATTTATATATATCCCCAGCGTTCTTAACATACATGATTGTCATTCCATGCGTGTTGACAAATAAAAATACCCTACATGTGCTTGCAACGCTCTGTAGCTCGTTTTCTATCAAAGTTTATGTAGCTTCAATATATCCTTATCGTTGATAACATGTTGATATGATGGCCTATGGAATTTTGACAAGATACTCATCCAGGAAAAATATGCTTTGCAGTAAACTAATACTGGAGCCCATTGAGTAGATTGAAAACCGAGAAGAGCATGGAATCCCAACAAGTTTGGTTATTATGTCTTTCTTTATTGTAGAAAAATTACTATGTGTCATTGTTGTGTTTATGAAGGGATACCAGTGATGTATTCCAACAAAGAATGTTGTTGGGAGGTGTTTTACTGCTATTTCCACCTTTAATGCATTAAATTTGTCATGAGTTAGTTTCTGTAGTGGTGAATTACTGCCAATCACAACATATCCTTCCTCACATTGGGGAGCTCTGAAGACAGATATGAATTGGGCCCAAGTTTGCTAAAGAAACCAGAACAATTTAGGTAGGCGACTAATGTTCAGATCAACAAATAAATTGAATAATAAAGACTACACATCCTTAAGTGTCTTTGGTTCTCCAAGATTGAGCAACAACACACCCATTCTTTCCTGGTCAACAAGATATTTACTATCTACCTCAGTATTTCCTGCAAATACCAACACCCTGGAAGAAAAATGAGTTTGTCCAATAAACATTGTCTTATTAACTGCTCCATATAAGAATGTATTCCTCTCTAATTGATGTTGACCAACTATACTATACTTTGAAAAATACAATTTGCATGAAGCTGTTGCTATACTCTATTTGTCAAAAGAGGAATTTTCGGTAAACCTTTAATAAAATGTTGTCGCTAGTGCTGGATTGCATGACCTGTTGGTTGAGGCTACGTGAATAGAGACTCTTTTTGGCATAGTAAAGGCTAGGAACGCACCAATCGATGATGAAGGTTGAATATGGCTTGAGTTACGAAAATGCATAGGTTGACTTTCAATCTCAGCAACCTCTCGGGGAGAGAGGTAGTATGAGGGGGGCATTGGGTAAATGGGCATCAGGAATGATATCAAGTGTGTGCTCAATAAAGCAAGGTAGGGGCAGTCACATGGGTTGGGTGATGACGTCTACACATTCTTGGAGTAGAGGAGCCATGGTCTAAGGGATAGAGTTGTGCAGATTGTCTGGTTGAATGGGGTGAACCAAACAAAAGGAGATACATTTGTTCGTATTGACTTAGTTAAGAGTCACTAGTTTTCCTATAATAGGTTGGGTGGATTTAAGAGCATAGGATGTAATAATATAGGTGATCCCCTCATGTTACAGGTGGTATTGATGAGATTTTCCATGATAAACAACATGTCGGGCTTGTTGGTAGGGAAGGACAAGAAAAAGGTTGGCACAATCTAAAGGAGAGACATCACACACCATAGTATCTCAGAAAGGGCCAATAGAAAAGGTCACCACACAACACTGGGAGACAGTGAGATGAGAGCCTTCCTTTTGTACCCAACCAAGATGATATGGGGTCGGGTGTGGAGTAGTGGGAAGTTGAAGGTGATGCACCGAATCCTGGGCCACGAGGTTCTTTTGGCTTCTGTTGTCCAGGATGAGAGTAGCCAACTCATGCTTAATTGGATAGTTATGTGTAAACGTGAGTACATAAGAGATGTTGGCTTCATTTGTAGTCATAAGGATTAGATAGGGGTCAAATTTTGTAGGATTGTCGAGAGAAACTACTTCGTAAGGGTTAGGGGAATCTGACTGAGTGGCCTCTACAAATAGAGTTGTGTTTGGGATAAGGTTATGAAGCGCTCGATAATCGAGAGAGGAATGTGAGGTGGTATTGTGGAAGGTACACTAGGAAAATTTTTATGGTGTGGAGAGTGAGATAGAGGAAAGATTTCAAGGTGTGTAGGTTGAGGCAGGGGGAATATTAGAAGGAATAATAGTAGAAGGGTTAGATCTATTTTGGGGAGAGTGAAGTCGAGGAGCCACTTTACACTCCACGACTAAGGCCCGAAGAAAGGACTTGTCCAAGGAAGGGACCTCAAACAAATCTACTTCACGATGTAAAACCATTAAGAAACTAGAATTGAATTTAACAACCAACACCTCTTCTAGATCAATAATGTGTAGCTCGATTTGAAACTTGTAGAATACGTTGATGTAGCTCTATATGGATTGATTGGCAAGTTGGAAGAGCTGCAACCATTTGGCCAAAAGGTTCTGGAAATATACCGAGGGATAGAAGTAGTCTCTAAGTGCCTAGAAAAGTCCATCCCATGACGTGATGTTTGCAGGTGATGTAGTTGTTGGTTCACCAAGGTCAACAACCAAAGAAAAATTCTCCAGTTGGGTGTCCCACCAAGTCTACGCAATGCCCTCCAACTGTAGGATTTTGATCTAAAGTTTCATGTCCTCGACCATATTAGGACATGCCTTGAAGTAGGTGGAAAGACTGTGGATCTAAGAATCGACAGTCTCACCATTCATTTGGCCCAAAAACTTGGGAAAATGGAAGCACGTATCGAGCTGCATAAGTTTGAGAGATCTGTGGTACTGCATATGGAGTAACTCATGTAGAGACAAAGCTATTTCTTGAACTAGTGTGGATACATTGGATGTTTAGTCCTATGTGGATGGATTCCTTCATGGTGGCATGATTTTCATCCACCACATGAATCAATATGAAAACGTCTCAAAGAGTAGCAGTCAAGCGCTGGAGATGAGGCATTGCAATTCTGAGAATAAAGCGCAATGGGGCCCTGTGAAACTGGTGCATCGAGGTCGTGGAAAAAATTGATCATAAGGGCATGATGTGACTATGACATATTGATACCATGTGTGGTTGGCACATTGAGGCACTGAAAACCCTGAGAAGAGTGTATTGTCAAGATTTGAGTAGGGCGTTGAGTTTTGAGAACCCACTACCACAAAAAAATTGTCTAAAATCAATGGATGGCCTGTTTAAAATCGTGAGCAGAAGATTGCAAAGATCGAAGCTTTGATACCAATTGATCTACAATAAAGATAAAAAATGCACACAACAACACAATGTACTTGCAAACAGAACAAAGAAATAGCACTACACAGAAGAAAACATAGAGAATGAAAAAGGATAAGACGTGATTAGACAGGAAATACCATCAATCTATTTAGGAAGAGAGGGACACCCTTTATTAGGCTGGGTGAGATTTTCATCTACAATAAGTTTGTTGTTACAATGGAAGTTGTTTCTCTTATTATGAAGCACTATACTCAACAATACTGGGGAGATATGTTTACAACACGATTGACTGACAAAAACAAACATACTAACTCTTTATTAAGAAGCGCCTTGCTCAACTATGATGGTGAGGGATTTTTACCATCTAAATACCAATGAAAATGACTTACTAACTCTTTATTAAAAAGTGACCTGCTCAACAAGACTAGCGAGGGTAGTTTACAATAGAAATTACTAACAACATGCTGAGTGGTGAAGGAAGGGGTTCACCCTTCCTGGTGGCCCACAATAACAGACCAAGAGAGAGCGATGATTTCTATTGCTAATTTCTACAATGCAAGTGTGAATGTAGAGGTGGCTCCATTAGCAAATCTAGTGCATGGACAACATCCATGATTGTACATGAAGCTCATTCACAAAGAGTACATCGAGCAATAGCATGTACAGGAAGCTCATTCACAAAGAGTACATTGGGTAGTAATAGACCAAGAGAGAGCGGGACTTTCTATCACTAATTTATACAATGCAAGTGTGAACGAAAAGGTGGCTCCATCAACAAAGCTAGTAGATAGAAACCACCCATTCTTGTACAAGAAGTTCATTCAAAAAGAGTATGTTAAATTTCTGATTATCATGGAGTGGATTCAATATTCTTTTCACATATATGGGATGTAAGGATTAAACTAGGTTGTGATTTAATAATTTTTTTAAAGCATCACATTTAGTTAAGGGTCAAATTTTTTTAAGCATCATATTTTACGTTCAAAGTAAATCATGGAGGGTGGATTCAATTTTCATTTCACATATAGGGGACGTAAGTATTAAACTAAATTGACAATTATCCCCAACAATTGGTTGGCTAATTGCAGACATAGAAATTGTAAGATCTCTACCTATTCCCCAAGATTCAATGTAAATAAATGTGATAGAAGAGGAAGAATGAGGAAAACATGGAGATTATCTAACAAGAATTCAGGAAGGTGATTCTAACAAGAGGATTAGAAGTCCTTAGCATATGGGATGTTCTTCTCTTCATGCACACATATTATTTTCTTGACCCAAGAAATTCTGCAACTAGGAAATCCTTCTGACTGATTGTGGAGTCATTGAGTCCTATTCCCCATATGGGGGCACTAATAGAATATATAGAAACCTAATATAGATAGAAAAGAAGAAATACTAAGTTTTTTTCCTTTTCTAAGGATGTTTTCTGTTTAATTTTAACCAAAATCTAGCAAGAAATTGTTGGATTCATAGATTTGAGTGGTTAAGTCTGTATAATCTGAGTGATGTTGGAATGTAGTTTAATACCGAGAGGGGGGGTGAATTAGTATTGATACCTTTTAAAAATTATTAAATAATTATTTATTAACTTAATTGAGTAGTAAGAACTTTAGTAAATAACATCAATAAATACAAACTCAAAATACAAATTACAAGTTTTTATATAAATGATTGAGTTTAGAGAAACAACTCTAGGAGACACTAATCCCCTCATTTTAGGGAACCAACCCTAGGAAGAACCAACTCCTTTTTTTCAGGGCTTCAACCCTAGGAAGCACCAACTCCCTTGTTTCATGGCTCCAACCCTAAGAAGCACCAACTCCCTTTTAAACTTTAATTAACAAAGGATACCAATCCTTCCTTGCTCCTCCCTTCCACCCTTACTTCATAAGTATCTTCATCTTTCTTCCTTGGGCTCTACACATTATTCTTATCTTCACATGCAGACCACAAAGAAAAATTTCTTCTCACCATTCTTTGTCATTTATATAGTCTTCCAACTGGTGAAATTTGAATCATTGTGTCTTTTAATTATGAGCCATTGTACCCTTTCATTAACATAAATTAATTTCTTCTCGGGTTTTATAAAAGAAATTGATTTAAGCCCCATGCACTTTATCTTTCATTTATGTGATCTTGGGTTATGATTAAGTATCTATTACAAAAGGTGCTTGTTCAACCTTTGGCGCTAAGTCTCTAGCTATGAACCCCTTTCTTCTATGTGACCAGAACCCATGACCAAACACAATTCCAAACATGTTCTTATCCGACTATTTCAACATTATCGTGGATCAAACATCATCAATTAATCTAATGGTGAGATCTACGGTCCACACTCTTTTAACATAGTGGAGTGTTAAAACATGGCCACTATGCACTTTTAATCCTAGAGCGACACGTCATCAATTTTATCGACGGTCCAGATCACGTCTTCAATAGTTTCCAAAGTGGCAAAGTTCCAGAGTCATGAAGCTTATGCTATCCTTCCACTGCTTGATCTAATGGTTGAGGATTATCGTTCCCAATATGACGATTGGGACTTAGTTTCTCCCAACCTCTGGCTCCACCTCAATTTGAGGGTCCTGGATTTTCCTGAAAACTACATCAACGAACATGATTCCTCCTTGATCCCTTTGTATTTACACTTGGATTCTAACTGAACCATGATCGTTGATCTGTGCCTTCTATAAATGATCTTTGGTTGTCATATCTCCTGACTGTAACATAGTTTCCTCAGAGTTCTGAAGGTGTTCTACAGTTGATCTGTTGGGATTTCTATCCCAAGAACACTTCACTTGTAGTGCTCCTCCATTTTGAGATTTTCCTTCAACCTTTCCATTTGTCTTAACACTGCGCACTCTGATTTTGTGCAACCTAATACTCTACCTCTAACGAGCTTTAGGTTTATAATGGATTCCTCTGCACCTTGCACTATGTATTTTGTGCAACCTACTATTCTATTCCTCTTGAGATTTAGGATATCAAAGACATATTATTTATTAATGACAATACCATATTGAACTTCTTGAAATCAATGCCAACACCATAATACCATGTCCAACATTGATCATATTAGCCTTATTTTACATCAATGCCAACACCATAACATCATGTCCAACATTCTCCCCCTTTGACATTGAAGGCAACAAAGTAAAATTGATTTTCAATCTTAACTGGATGTTACTAATCATTCTCCCCCTTTGACAACAATGACACAAAGGGATGTTTCATTGCTCCCCCTGGGGTGAAGATCCCCCTGAGGTGATACTCCCCCTATCCATGTGCTCCCTTTATGATAAATCTTATGTAATTTAAAAATATAAGGACATGTCTCTCATTCTCATAAACTAATCTAATAACGTGTTCTGCAAAACATTCATCTTCACTTAAAACTATGTGACTCCCCCACAGTCCTTTGACTATGTAGAAATGAACTTTAACTTCTGTCCCTTAGAAACAAAATTAAATTTTCATCTTCTACTGTACTATTGCCTCAAACACTTGAGATATGTTTTAGTTTTCCATGAGTCTTAATCAATAATATTTTCTATCCAGGCTGCTTTCAGTGATGCATTAGATATCCTTTAATTATATTTTCCCTTATCTTCTTTTAAGAGTGTGCCAATATTATACAAATACTACTCAAGAATGATCTTCATTTGTTTCCAGACTGCTCCTGATTTTCATGATAGTAGTCAACTATTTAATCATTTATAACCCAAGAGCCCACTTATTCAATGCCCACTTGTTCAATGCCCATACAATTATAGCTAACTTATTCACATTTATATCTTCCTCATGTTTATATTTTTGCTGAAATAGAAGTAGATCTGATATTAATGTTGTTGTCTTGTAACTCCTCAAACCATGATCTTTGTTCAATAACCTTTCGTTGTTGGTCATAAGAGTCCTCTTCATTAGATTCTCATTCTTTTGGGAATACCTCATTGGATCATACCATACTTTAGTATCAGATGTAACACTTTGCAACATTGTGTACTCTAAAGCATACTGTACACTCCTTGCCATTTCCTTTGTCTTATTGACTTTAGGTTTTGAATATGCAAACTATGATGACATTCTAATTTTCTTTCCCACATTTATGATTTCCATTGGCCCTAGGACACTGAGAGTAACATTCCTTTGTTCTTCAATACTCATGAGGTCATTACCAGGAACAATCTTAAGTATTTCCATGAATCCTCCTTCCTTTCTTTTGTTCGTACTTTCCATTAAGGGGGAATTTAGTAGATTATCAAAATAAAATTGGAAACCTTTCATGATCATCATTGCTCAATTCTTCTGGTTGATCTCCTATTGGAAGTTCATCATCATCACCATTGTTTTGTGCAACAAAAGCTTCTTTATCTTTTTCTTGAGAATTTTCTCTTTGCATTTTTATTTTATTAGGTAATGAATTATTGATTTATAGTACATCGTCAAGATCTATAATTTTGTCATATTCTCCTTTAGGAACTCTTCTTTCTTGAACATGATCTTCTTTATATGAGAAAATCTGATTTTTATATTCCTTATTATTACCCACCATTGTCTTATTATCAACTTCATCAATTTCAGTTGCAATACCTTCATCATCTTTCTTGCTTTGTATTTCAGATTTTCTTTTCCGTATCTTCTTATCCTGATTGTTAGGGTTGCTTATTTTCAAAGATTGCATTGGTAATCTACATTCACTGGATTTATGGCCATAGTTGTTGAACTTGTGGCATTTAACATTTAAGTTTTGTAAAGGAGAGAAAAAGTTATAGTGTTTTTTCTCTGTATTGTTCTTATACCTTTGGAAATTTCTAAGATTGTATCTTCCATAAGCCTTACAATGTACTGCCTTATGTCCAAAATTATTGCAAGAGAAGAAATAACCAAGGAAGATATTGTGATGCCTCTTTGGAGGAGTTTTAAAATGAATTCTTCAATTATTTTGGCTTCCTGAAGTTGAGTCTTCAAATCATCGACGACTTTCCCTATTTCTTTGATGGTCTTTGGCACTTCTCTTTTTATTGACTTTTGTGTTTCATATTCTGACAATTGTTCTCTTAATGATTTATTCTTCTTTTTATACTTCCTTAGTTCTTCAAGTGCACTGATAAATTATTCTTCAAGGTTTACTTCTCCTTCATATTCAAAATTTTCGTCATTATTATCAACATCATTATTTTTCATTCCCATAAATAGAAGCTCTCCATCATCTTCATTCATGTCTGAATAACTAATGTCTTTTTTGGAGTAGAGGTTTTTTTTTTCTTATAGAATTTATTCTTGTATTCGTCTTTATCCCTTTTATGGTATTTCTAGTTGTAGGCTTCTTCATCATCACTATCCTCCTACTTGGGATAGGTACATTTGTTATCAAAGTGTCCAATTCTTCCATAGTTGAAACATTTGAAGAGTAAATTTCCTTTATATTTTCCAGATCTTTTCCGAAGTTTATTTATAGCAATGGACTCTTCTACATCTGATATGTCTGAATGATATTCATTAGACATTTGTTCATGTTTCTTCTTTGATTTTGTTGTCTTGAAAGCTATTTCTCCTTTTTCTAGTCTCTCTTTCCTTGTTCTCATCTCATATGCTATGAGGATCCCATCTAGTTCATCCATTGTGAGCTGATCAAGGTCTGGTCTGACTTCAAGGGTAGAAATATTGGCATAATATATCATAGGTAATGATCTCAATATATTTTGTTCAATGGGTTGATATTTGAGTTCTTCTCCCAATGATTTGATTGAGTTGCTCACTTAATCCACTCTCTGAAGATATTATGGAAGAGGAAAGATAGTGAAAAATGTGGTCAAGCACTTTCAACTCAAAAACAAAAAGCCTTTGGGAATATAGACAGTGGATGTTCCAAGAACGTGACTGGAGACAACGATAAGCTACTGTCCATAAGTAAAATAAAAACAGGAAATGTGATCCTTGAAAATGATGAACCAGGCAAAATCAAGGATAGAGGGATGATGAGTTTGAGTAATGACAAAGGAGATGCCCAGTACGTTCTACTTGTGTATGATCTAAAACACAATTTGCTCAGTACAATTCAAAAATGTGACAGAGGCAGTGAAGAGGTGTTCAGGTCCAAAGAATGTAAGGTAAATGTAAACTCGGGACAAGTGGTGAATAAAGGAATAAGCACAATTAATGATGTTGAAATTGAATCCTCCCTTGCAAGTAAAGAAGAAGATTCAGATATAATAAAATCATGTTCAGTTAGCATTTTCCCCATGGATGAAGTAGGAGAAGAACCATGTCATAAGATAGAAGAAGAAGTCTTGAAGGTTGAGAGGGAAAACACCCAAAGCAAGTTCTTAAACAGCTCCATGACCCTGGATAAGATCTTGGATAGTCAGAGATCACCAAATGACAAATCTGGTATTGGATACAACAAGGAAGAAATCAGTACTCATAAGAAACCTGATACAGGTCCTTTGTCTGTGAAAAAGAAAAGCAGGTTTGAGAGTGGTTGTAGCATCTTTTTCTTGTGATTGACTATGGTCATAAATGCCTTGGATGGTAAGCATCATGAAAGAAAAATGAAAATTGCAGTGATAGAGATGGATGAGAATCAATGGGGAGATCCAAGGGTTGTTTGAAAAGTACGAGCTACAATTACACCGTATGTCAGTAGGACAACATCTCTTCAACAACAACATTTTGTTTTACAAAATGATTTACATGCAATCCTGTAGAGATAACAGGAGGAAAGACCTTGTCAGGGAAAGCTAACCTTTTAGAAACAAAGGAGGAAAATAGTCAGAAGAAGAGAGATAACAATGACAGGGGGAGTCATCCACTCATGAGAAGAAAAGGTTGATGAAGGAGTCCTAGTAAGAGAGGCGAGCAATTTTGAGTTTTCCATAGAGGATACAGTGGAAGCTGAAGATGAACAGGTCCAAGAATCAGAAAGAGAAGACTCTGGTTTAGATACAAATATTGTGCAGGCCTTAAATGAGAGAGTCCATCCCGTCAGGGAAAGTTTGCGTTGGTTTAATATCTGATACCTCCTAAAAATACTACAACAGCTCAGGGGGAGCATGTTCTCTTTGACATTGATGTCAAAGGGGGAGAAAAGAATCTGGGTGCCTTTGTTGCCATTAATGCCAAAGGGGGAGATTGTTGGAAAATGTTTAACAGGAAGCATATGCTTGTCATTGATGGAAAGTACAGTAATGAAGATGGCATGAGTATAGGAAGAATGTAACAGATGGGCACCGGAAGTATTTTGGGAAGACGCTGCAGAGAAAGCTCGATAAGATCAGAAGAGATAGTGCAGAGGATGGTTGGCATGCTTTACAGGCAGTATGTGCTTGTCATTGATGGAAATATCAGAGTATGTAGTGAAGGCAAAATAGGGGAAAAGTAAGCTCATGAGGAATTAGCACAGAGTCAAACGTAGTGCGTAGGTGTGCACCAAGGATGAGGTTAACTCACTGCCAAATCTCAAGAGAGATAACGTACTCAGGATTTCAGGTGGATGAAAGGTCGAGGCCTTTGACACTTAGAAATTCTCCTAAGTAAGGAGAATGCGTAAGCTTGGGAGGAGAAGTGTTAGTGATCGTTGGATCCCATCCTAAATTCCCGATGGCCTTCAGATCTGAATGTAGACAAGAAGAGAATGCTGAAGAGGAGGACAAATCTCAGGTGTTAGATCCAAGCGTGGGATCCAACCATCATTGGATCAAGGAGAACCTGCACATTCTTTAAAGTGCAAAGAGAAGCGAGTGTACAAAATCCCCAAAGAAGGAGGACCATCCATTTACCGGTAGGACATGTGGCGAAAGATCGTCGTTTCCCTGATTGGAAAGTCAAAGGAACGGGGTTCCCTAACTTGTTGAATTCACGGAATGCGAAACCCCGAAGTAAAATCCATTTCAGAGTTTCGGAAATCGGGAGATGGAGAAGTCAGAGACTCTCAACATTAGGAGTCCCGAAGTGCTGAAATGGGAAATCCTGAAACAGACACGTCAAGAAACCACGTCAGCTAAAAACACGTAGCACAACTAGGCAATGATAAGTGTCAAGCTGATTCAACATTTCAGGCACATGTAAGTCATGAATCAGAGTGACACATGGTAGTTATTCGACACGTGTCAATCCATGTGTGACATTAGAAGGTTTACATCACTTCGGAGTTTAAGAAATCAGGAGATGGAGATGTCAAGAACTCCTACCATAGGAGTCCTGAAATCGTGAAATGCGAAATGTGGAAATCACGTCAACCGTCCATCTCAGGGGGTTATGTGAACTGTTGATCTAATTACCTTTTAGAGTTTTGGAAATTGGGAGATGGAGATGTCAAGAACTCCTACCACAAGAGTCCAAAAATCGTGAAATGTGAAACGCCAAAATCTTGTCAACCGTCCATCTCAGGGGGTTATGTGGACTGTTGATCCGACTCCCTTTCAGAGTTTCAGAAATTGGGAGATGGAGATGTCAAGAACTCCTACCATAGGAGTCTCAAAGTCGCAAACCCCGAAATCGTGATATGCGAAATCACGAAGACATCAAGACCGTCGAATCACTTAGAGTGTGGACCATTGATCTGACTCCATTTTAGAGATTTGGATATCAGGACATGAAGCGTCAAGAGAATATACTATAGGAGTGCCGAAATACCGAAATGGTGAAATGCGAAACACGTTTTGGCTCAATTTGTGGTCACAGCCATTGGTCACATCAGCGGAAGATGAAGGAAGGAGCTAGTTCAGATAAGCTCCATTTCAAAGTTTCGAGGATCGAGACATGGAGTGTAACGAAATCTTTACCATGGGGATCCTGAAATGTTGAAGTGAGAAATGGTGAAGTAAATTCAAGTTTCTATGAATTCAATCCAATGGTGCAGGTGAAGTTGAACAAGATCGCAGAGCTACTTTTGCGCTTCTCAGTGTAACAGCTAAAACAAATGATGATGTTTGCCAGAGGACTCGAAGAGGACTGAGTGTGATCGCCAAAGAATATGAAGAGTCTCAAGGCATCTTCCAGTGGATTGAGGATTATTGATTCAGGCGATTGACATATGGAAGGGGATTGAAGTCTGTAGCTGAAAACATAAAGGATAAGATTGTCTAAGACAGAGAAGATGAAGAGCCTCAACTACCAAAGAAACTAAGGAATCTCAGAATAACACCCAGTGATGATGGATGCGTAGGTGAAACTGCTAGAGAAGTTGAAGAGTTACCATGATGATTAGGCAGAGGACTGACAATGAGCAGGAGATGCAGAACAGAGAGAGAATGTGGGGCACAAGAGATTGGATAGCTGTGGAAGAGTGAAGTGGAGAAAACTCTCCGATGTGGAGGAGATTGGTGTGATGTGAGCATGCAGAGGCATGGCAAATATTTCATGCACAAGGATGTAAGAGACTATAAGAATGTGGAACAAAGAAGAGACTGGGGTTGTCACTGTGTAGGAGAATTCAGGTGTGTGCAAGGAAGCAGAGCGCAGTAGCAGAAATGCACAGTAGAGGAATGGTGCATTGAAGGGATATGGAGTAGATAACATAAAAGACAGAAGAACAGAAAGTGCAAGGGGTGTGCAAAAGACACTGATGTAGACAGGGCAGAGCAGTGTAACAGAACAAAGACAAGTCTAGTAAGCCATTGAATAACTTTATATCACTGTAATAAGTTTTAGTAACAAAGAATTTACATTTCAGGGTGGTTGGGAGGTGCTAGGGAGGATTGGTATCCTCAGAGGTTCAAGTGGGTGCTTGAACACAGGGAGTTGGTGCTTCCTTCTAGTTGGTTCTAGAGAAACCAAGGAGTTGGTGCTTCCTTCTAGTTGGTGCTAGAGAAACCAGGGAGTTAGTGCTTCCTTCTAGTTGGTGCTAAAGAAACCAGGGAGTTGGTGCTTCCTTCTAGTGGGTGCTAGAGAAAACAGAGAGTTGGTGCTCTCAGCAAGTTGCAGCTTGCAAAACAGAGGTTGTGGCCTCACAATGAGTTGGAGCTCATATGTATGATAATGTAAAGAATGT
>JASDQU010010107.1:80127-102555 GCA_032191745.1 Picea mariana | reverse complement strand
CCTCTATTTGATGGAACAATTTTTTCCTTCTGGAAGGTTAGAATGAGAACATACCTAATGGCCTCAGGAGCTGATGTCTAGGATGTAGTAGAGACTGGATACATAAAGCCTGTTGTGCTAGCTTCCAAGGATGATAAGTTAGAATTTAGCTTTAATGCTAAGGGAATGAATGTTATCTTGAATGGACTTGCATAAGCCGAGTTTGTGAAGGTGATGCATCTTCAAACTGCTAAAGAAATGTGGGACAAACTCATTAACAGTTATGAAGGTAATGAGAAGGTAAAAGATGCCAAGCTTCAAAACTATAGAGTATAGTTTGAAAAGCTATAGATGAAAGAATATGAAACCATTGGGAAGTATTTTCTGAGAGTTGAAGAACTAGTAAATGAAATGAAAGCACTTGATGAAAAAATTGAGGAATCCTCTTTAGTTCAGAAAATTTTGAGATCTCTGCTAGATAGGTTTAACCCAAAGGTCTCAGCTATAGAAGAACTTAATGATATAAAGACTTTGTCTTTTGATCAACTTCTAGGAACTTTGACTGCATATGAAATGAGGATAGTCACAGACAAAACCACCTCTAGAGAAGCATCATTTAAAGTAGATAAGAATGAAGATTGTGAGCCTGATGAAATTGAAGCAAAATTTGTGAGAAGACTAAAGAAAGGATCGGGCAAGTACCAAGGTAAGTTGCCCTTCAAATGTTTCAACTGTGGTAAGATAGGTCATTTTCCAAATAAATGTCCACACAAGAAACATGATCAAAACTCTGAAGATGAAGAGAAGCACAAATAAAGAAGATTTGATAAGAAGAAAAGTTTATGTGTAAACAATGATGATTCCTCAGAAGACACTGATAGTGATTCTTCCTGTGAAGATAAAGTAAATGAATTCATGCTTATGGACAAAGAGGATTATGATATTGAAAGCATAGGCAGTGATGAAAATGAAGAAGAAGTCGTGGTTGACATGGAGGGAGAACTGATCAGTGCACTGGAAGAGATTGACATACTAAGAATGAAGAAAAGAAAGCAAAGACAATTGATGATACAGTTCGAGAAAGACAGTAAAGGACCTGATGAAGACCTTGTCCTATTAAAAGTAGAATTAGAGGAGGCAAATAAAATTGAAGATATTCTGAAACACTAGCTATCAGAAAAGAAGGCAAGATGTGAAGCATTAGAACAAGAAGTAGTGAAAACTAGGAAAGAGATGGAGAAGTTTCAAGCCTTGTATAATCAAAATCTTCCAAGTATCAAAGCCTCAGAAGGATTAGCCACCATTTTAAATCAGCAAAGGAATCCAAATTTGAAAACAAGTTTGGGTTATCAAGAGGGATCAAGTAGTGGTCATCCAAGCAAGAAAGAATTCATAAAGTTTGTCAAATCTACAACCAATGACGACAACAAACCCACAGAAACAAAGGAAGATAATTAATCGCCCAGGATGAGTAAGGAGAAAGGTGCCAGAACTGAATCTGTAGAACAAGGAAATAATGCACTGCCTTCTCAAAGACACCATCAACATGGAAGAAATCTATTTACTCAAAGAAGACAACCATTTTCTAGGTACAAATAATTTTTCTATGGATATTGTTTCTACTGTTCTAACTTTGGTCACAAAGCTGTAAATTGTTCCTTAAGAATTAGACACGAGCAATTAAGATTTCAAAGGAATAAATATCTGCCACAACAAAGAATGATACAACCAAGTAACAAACCATCACAGACTGCAAATTGTCAAATTAATTCGAGAGACATGCAACTGAGGAGGTCAAGAAATAATAAACATCCAATGAGTAGACAACGCTGCAACAATAACTTTGACCTATTGAACAATGAAATTGAATTCTATAATTGTCACAACTTTGGCCACAAAGCTGCAAACTGCCATCGGAAGAATTACAAAGCAGATCCAAGGATAAAGTTCTTAGATAGAAAGGCCAGCACATGGAAGAGGAAAGATGGTGAAAAATGTGGTCAAGATCTTTCAACTCAAAAACAAAAGGCCTATGGGAATATAGACAATGGATGTTTCAAGCATGTGACTAGAGACAAGGATAAGATACTGTTCATAAGTAAAAGAAAAACAGGAAATGTGATCCTTGAAAATGACGAACCAGGCAAACTCAAGGATAGAGGGATGACGAGTTTGAGTAATGACAAAGGATATGCCCAGTACGTTCTGCTTGTGGATGATCTGAAACATAATTTGCTCAGTACAAGTCAAAAATGTGACAGAGGTAGTGAAGAGGTGTTCACGTCCAAAGAATGTAAGGTAAATGTAAACTCAGGACAAGTGGTGAATAAAGGCATAAGGACAATTAATGATATTGAAATTAAATCCTCCTCTGCAAGTAAAGAATAAGATTTGGATACAATAAAATCATGTTCAGTTAGCATTTGCCTCATGGATGAAGTAGGAGAAGAACCATGTCATAAGCTGGAAGCAAAAGTCTTGAAGGTTGAGAAGGAAAACACCCAAAGCAAGTTCTTAAACAGCTCCATGACCCTGGATAAGATCTTGGATAGTCAAAGATCACCAAATGATAAATCTGGTATTGGATACAACAAGGAAGAAATCAATACTCCTAAGAAANCCTTTGTCTGTGAAAAATAAAATCAGGTATGAGAGTGGCTGTAGCGTCTTTTTCTTGTGATTGAATATGGTCATAACTACCTTGGATGGTAAGCATCATGAAAGAAAAATGAAAATTGCAGTGATAGAGATCGATGAGAATCAATGGGGAGATCCAAGGGTTGTTTGAAAAGTACGAGCTACAATTACGTAGTATGTCAATAGGACATCATCTCTTCAACAACAACATTTTGTTTTACAAAATGATTTACATGACATCCTGTAGAGATAACAAGAGGAAAGACCTTGTTAGGGAAAGCTAACCTTTTAGAAACAAAGGAGGAAAATAGTCAGAAGTAGAGAGATAACAATGACAGGGGGAGTCATCCACTCATGAGAAGAAAAGGTTGATGAAGGAGTCCTAGTAAGAGAGGCGAGAAATTTAGAGTTTTCCACAGAGGATACAGTGGAAGCTGAAGATGAACAGGTCCAAGAATCAGAAAGAGAAGACTCTGGTTTAGATACAAATATTTTGCAGGCCTCAAATGAGAGAGTCCATCCCGTCAGGGGAAGTTTGCATTGGTTTAATATCTAATACCTCCTAAAAATATTGCAATAGCTCAGGGGGAGCATGTTCTCTTTGACATTGATGTCAAAGGGGGAGAAAAGAATCTGGGTGCCTTTGTTGCCATCAATGCCAAAGGGGGATATTGTTGGCAAATGTTTAACAGGAAGCATATGCTTGTCATTGATGGCAAGTAAAACAATGAAGATGGCATGAGTACATGAAGAATGTAACAGACGGGCACCATAAGTATTTTGGGAAGACGCTGCAGAGAAAGCTCGATAAGATCAGAAGAGATAGTGTAGAGGATGGTTGGCATGCTTTACAGGCAGTATGTGGTTGTCATTGATGGAAAGATCAGAGTATGCAACGAAGGCAAAATAGGGACAAAGTAAGCTCAAGAGGAATTAGTGTAGATTCGAATGCAGTGCGTAGGTGTGCACCAGGGATGAGGTTAACTCACTGCCAAAGCTCAAGAGAGATAGTGTACTCAGGATCTCAGGCAGATCAAAGGTCAAGGCCTTTGACACTTAGAAATTCTCCCGAGTAAGGAGAATGCGTAATCTTGAGAGGAGAAGCGTCAATGATCATTGGATCCCATTCTGAATTCCCGATGGCCATCAGATATGAATGTAGACAAGAAGAGCATGCTGAAGAGGAGGACAAATCTCAGGCGTTAGATCCAAGTGCGGGATCCAGCCATTGTTGGAGCAAGGAGAACCTGCACGTTCTTTAAAGTGCAAGGAGAAACGGGTGTACAAAATCCCAAAAGAAGGAGGATCGTCCATTTACAGGTAGGACACATGGCGAAAGATCATCATTTCACTGACTGAAAAGTCAAAGGAACGGGGTACCCTAACCTGCCAAATTCGCGAAATGTGAAACCCTGAAGTAAACTCCATTTCGGAGTTTTAGAAATAGGGATATGGAGAAGTCAGAGAATCTCAACATTAGGAGTCTCGAAGTGATGAAATGCAAAATCCCGAAACAGACACGTCAACAAACCACGTCAGCTAATAACACATGGCACAACTAGGCAATGCCAAGTGTCAAGCTGATTCAACATTTCAGGCACATGTAATCACGAATCAGAGTGACACGTGGCAGTTATTTGACACGTGTCAATCCACATGTGACGTCATCAGGTTTACACCACTTTGGAGTTTTGGAAATCGGGAGATGGAGATGTCAAGAACTCCTACCATAGGAGTCCTGAATTCGCAAAATGCAAAACACCGAAATCCCATCAACTGTCTATCTCAGGGGGTTATGTGGACCGTTGATCCGATTCCCTTTCAAAGTTTCAGAAATTGGGAGATGAAGATGTCAAGAACTCCTACCACAGGAGTCCTGAAATCGTGGAATGTGAAATGTCGAAATCCCGTCAACCGTCCATCTCAGGGGGTTATGTGGACCATTGATTCGACTCCCTTTCGGAGTTTCAGAAATTGGGAGATGGAGATGTCAAGAAATCCTACCATAGGAGTCCCGAAGTCGTGAACCCCGAAATCACGATATGCAAAACCATGAAGACATCAGGACTATCGAATCACTTAGAGTGTGGACCGTTGATCCGACTCCATTTTGGAGCTTCGGATATCGGGACATGGAGCATAAAGAGACTCTACCATAGGAGTGCCAAAATCCTGAAATGCCAAAATGCGAAACATGTTTTGGCTCAATCTGTGGTCGTAGCCATTGGTCACATCGACGGAAGATGAAGGAAAGAGCTAGTTCAGATAAGCTCCATTTCGGAGTTTCGGGGATTGGAACATGGAGTGTAACGAAATCTTTACCACGAGGATCCCGAAATGCGGAAGTGAGAAATGGAGAAGTAAACACAAGTTACTATGAATTCAATCATACGGTGCAGGTGAAGTTGAACAAGATCGCAGGGCTACTTTTTCACTTCTCAGTGTAACAGCTAAAACAAATGATGATATCTGCTAGAGGACTCGAAGAGGACTGAGTGTGATCGCCAAAGAAGATGAAGAGTCTCAAGGCATCTTCTAGTGGACTGAGGATTATTGATTCAGGCTATTGACAGATGGAAGGGGATTGAAGTCTGTAGCTGAAAACAGAAAGGATAAGCTCGTCTAAGACAGAGAAGACGAAGAGCCTCAAATACTAGAGAAACTAAGGAATCTTAGAATAACACCCAGTGATGATGGATGTGTAGGTGAAACCGCTAGAGAAGCTGAAGAGTTACCATGATGATCAGGCAGAGGACTGACAATGAGCAGAAGATGCAGAATAGAGAGAGAATGTGGTGCATAAGAGATTGGATAGCTGTGGAAGAGGGAAGTGGAGAAAACTCTCCGATGTGAAGGAGATTGGTGTGGTGTGAGCATGCACAGGCATGGCGAATATTGCATGCACAAGAAGCTAAGAGACTATAAGACTGTGGAACAAAGAAGAGACTGGGGTTGTCGTTGTGTAGGAGAATTCAGGTGTGTGCAAGGAGGCAGAGCGCAAGAGTAGAAATGAACAGTAGAGGAATGGTGCATTGAAGGGATATGGCGTCGAGAGCATAAAATATAGAAGAACATAAAGTGCAAGGGGTGTGCAGAAGACATTGATGCAGACAGGGCAGAGCAGTGTAACAGAACAACGAAAAGGCTGGTAAGCCATTAAATAACTTTATATCACTATAATAAGTTTTAGTAACAAATAATTTACATTTCAGGGTGGTTGGGAGGTGCTAGGGAGGATTGGTGTCCTCAGAGGTTCAAGTGGGTGCTTGAACACAGGGAATTGTAGCTTCCTTCTAGTTGGTGCTAGAGAAACCAAGGAGTTGGTGCTTCCTTCTAGTTACTGCTAGAGAAACTAGGGAGTTGGTGCTTCCTTCTAGTGGGTGCTAGAGAAAACAAAGAGTTGGTGCTCTCAGCAAGTTGCAGCTTGCAAAACAGAGGTTGTGGCCTCACAATGAGTTGGAGCTCATATGTATGATAATGTAAAGAATGTAAAGATTACTTATCATATAAAGAAAAAGAGGTTTTTACCCTTTATGGGTTTTCTCAAGAAATATCTGTGTCTGTATATCTCATATGTATCAATGATGTTGAATGTTACAATGCTTACTTCCCTTCATTACTGTGATTATAATTGAGAGGTCTGTAATGAGTTTTAAATAGGCATAATTGTTTAAACATGGTAACAACTGATTCACCCCCCCCCCTCTCAGTTGTCCAACATTGTCGGTAAAACTTTAATAAAATGTTGTCACTGGTGTTGGAATGCATGACCTGCTGCTTGAGGCTACGTGAATAGAGACTCTTTTTGGCATAACAAAGGCTAGGAACGCACTAGTCGATGATGAAGGCTTAATATGGCTTGAGTTCAGAAAATGCACAGGTTGGCTTTCGATCTCAGCAACCTCTTGGGGAGAGAGGTAGTATTAGGGGGCGTTGGGTAAAGGGGCATCAGGAATGATATCAAGTGTGTGCTCAATAGAGCGAGGCAGGGGCAGTCACATAGGTTGGGTGATGATGTCTACACATTCTTGGAGTAGAGGAGCCATGGTCTAAGGTACAGAGTTGTGCAGATTGTCTTGTTGAATGGGGTGAACCAAACAAAAGGAGATACATTTGTTCATACTGACTTAGTTAAGAGTCACTAGTTGTCCTATAATAGGTTGGGTGGATTTAAGACCATAGGATGTAATAATATAGGTGATCCCCTCAAGTTACAGGTGGTATTGATGAGATTTTGCATGATAAACAACATGTCGAGATTGTTGGTAGGGAAGGACAAGAAAAAGGTTGGCACAATCTAAAGGAGAGACATCACACACCATAGTATCCCAGAAAGGGCGAATAGAAAAGGTCACCACACAACACTAGGAGACAGTGAGATGAGATCCTTCCTTTTGTACCCAACCAAGATGATATGGGGTCAGGCGTGGAGTAGTGGGAAGTTGAAGGTGATGCACCGAATCCTGGGCCATGAGGTTATTTTGGCTTCTGTTGTCCAGGATGAGAGTAGCCAACTCATGCTTAATCGAGAAGTTATGTGTAAACATGAGTACATAAGAGATGTTGGCTTCATTTGCAGTCATAAGGATCAGATAGGGGTCAAATTTTGTAGGATTGTCGAGAGAAACTACTTCATAAGGGTCAGGGGAATCTGACTGAGTGACCTCTGCAAATAGAGTTGTGTTTGGGATAAGGTTATGAAGTGATCGATAATCGAGAGAGGAATGTGAGGTGGTATTGTGGAAGGTACACCAGGGAAAATTTTATGGTGTGGAGAGTGAGACAGGGGAAACATTTCAAGGTGTGTAGGTTGAGGGAGCGGTAATATTAGAAGAAATAATAGTAGAAGGGTTAGATCTAGTTTGGGGAGAGTGAAGTCGAGGAGCCACTTTACACTCCATGACCAAGGCCCGAAGAAAGGCCTTGTCCAAGGAAGGGATCTCAAACAAATCTACTTCACGATGTAAAACCATTAACAAACTAGAATTGAATTTAACAACGAACACCTCTTCTAGATCAATAATGTGTAGCTTGATTTGAAACTTGTAGAAGAAGTTGATGTAGCTCTATATGGATTGATTGGCAAGTTGGAAGAGCTAAAACCATTTGGCCAAAAGGTTCTAGAAATATACCAAGGGATAGAAGTAGTCTCTAAGTGCCTCAAAAATTCCATCCCATGACGTGATGTTTGTAGGTGATGTAGTTGTTGGTTCACCAAGGTCAACAACCAAAGAAAAATTCTCCAGTTGGGTGTCCCACCAAGTCTACGCAATTCCCTCCAACTGTAGGATTTTGATCTGAAGTTTCATGTCCTTGACCATATTAGGACATTCCTTGAAGTAGGTGGAAAGATTGTGTATCTAAGAATCGATAGTCTCACCATTCATTTGGACCAAAAACTTGGGAAAATGGAAGCACGTATCGAGCTACATAGGTTTGGGAGATCTATTCTACTGCATATGCAGTAACTCATGTAGAGACAAAGCTAATTATTGAACTAGTGTGGATACATTGGATGTGTAGTCCTATTTGGATGGATTCCTTCTTCGTGGCATGATTTTAATCCACCACATGAATCAATATGAAAACGTCTCAGAGAGTAGCAGTCAAGTGCTGGAGATGAGGCACTACAATTCTGAGAATAAAGCGCAATGGGGCCCTGTGAAACTGGTGCACCAAGGTCGTGGAAAAAATTGATCATAAGGGCATGATGTGACTATGACATATTGATACCATGTGTGGTTGGCACACTGAGGTACTGAAAACCCTGAGAAGAGTGTATTGTCAAGACCTGAGCAGGGCGTTGAGTTTTGAGAACTCACTACCACAAAAAAATTGTCTGAAATCAGTGGATGGCCTGTCTGAAATCGTGAGCAGAAGCTTGCAAACATCAAAGCTTTGATACCAATTGATGCACACAACAACACAATGTACTTGCAAATAGAACAAAGAAATAGTACTACACAGAAGAAAACACAGAGAATGAAAAAGGATAAGACGTGATTAGACAGAAAATACCATCAGTCTATTTAGGAAGAGAGGGACACCCTTTATTAGGCTGGGTCATCTACAATAAGTTTGTTGTTACAATGGAAGTTGTTGCTCTTATTATGAAGCAATATACTCAACAAGACTGGGGAGATATGTTTACAACATGATTGACTGACAAAAACAAACATACTAACTCTTTATTAAGAAGCGCCTTTCTCAACTATAATGGTGAGGGATTTTTACCATCTAAATACTAACGAAAATGACTTACTAACTCTTTATTAAGAAGTGACCTTCTCAACATGACTAGCGAGGGTAGTTTACAATAGAAATTAATGACAACATGTTGAGTGGTGAAGGAAGGGGTTCACCCTTCCTAGTGGCCCACAATAACAAACCAAGAGAGAGCGATGATTTCTATTGCTAATTTCTACAATGCAAGTGTGAATGTAGAGGTGGCTCCATTAGCAAATCTAGTGCATGGACAAATCTAGTGCATGGACAACACCCATGATTGTACATGAAGCTCATTCACAAAGAGTACATCGAGCATAGCATGTACAGGAAGCTCATTCACAAAGAGTACATTGGGTAGTAATAGACCAAGAGAGAGTGAGACTTTCTATCACTAATTTATATAGTGCAAGTGTGAATGAAAAGGTGGCTCCATCAACAAAGCTAGTGGATAGAAACCACCCATTCTTGTACAAGAAGTTCATTAAAAAAGAGTATGTTAAATTTCTGATTATCATGGAGTGGATTCAATATTCTTTTCACATATATGGGATGTAAGGATTAAACTAGGTTGTGATTTAATAATTTTTTTAAAGCATAACATTTAGTTAAGCGTCAAATTTTTTTAAGCATCATATTTTACGTTCAAAGTAAATCATGGAGGGTGGATTCAATTTTCATTTCGCATATAGGGGACATAAGTATTAAACTAAATTGACAATTATCCCCAACAATTGGTTGGCTAATTGTAGACATAGAAATTGTAAGATCTCTACCTATTCCCCAAGATTCAATGTAAATAAATGTGATAGAAGAGAAAGAATGAGGAAAACATGGAGATTATCTAACAAGAATTCAGGAAGGTGATTCTAACAAGAGGAGGAGAAGTCCTTAGCATATGGGATTTTCTTCTCTTCATGCACACATATTCTTTTCATGACCCAGGAAATTCTACAACTAGGAAATCCTTCTGACTAATTGTGGATTCATTGAGTCCTATTCCCCGTATGGGGGCACTAATAGATTATATAGAAACCTAATATATATAGAAAATAAGAAATACTAAGTTTTTTTCCTTTTCTAAGGATGTTTTCTGTTTAATTTTAACCAAAATCTAGCAAGAAATTGTTGGATCCATAGATTTGAGTGGTTAGGTCTGTATAATCCGAGTGATGTTGGAATGTAGTTTAATATCGATATGGGGGGTGACTGAGTATTGATACCTTTTAAAAATTATTAAATAATTATTTATTAACTTAATTGAGCACTAATAACTTTAGTAAATAACATCAATAACTATAAACTCAAAATACAAATTACAATTTTTTATATAACTGATTGAGTTTAGAGAAACAACTCTAGGAGACCCCAATCCCCTCATTTTAGGGAAACAACCCTAGGAAGCACCATCTCCTTTTTTTCAGGGCTTCAACCCTAGGAAGAACCAACTCCCTTGTTTCATGGCTCCAACCCTAGGAAGCACCAACTCCCTTTTAAACTTTAATTAACAAAGGATACCAATCCTTCCTTGCTCCTCCCTTCCACCCTTACTTCATAAGTATCTTCATATTTCTTCCTTGGACTTTGCACATTATTCTTATCTTCACATGTAGACCAGAAAGAAAAATTTATTCTCACCATTCTTTCTCATTTATATAGTCTTCCAACTGGTGAAATTTGAATCATTGTGTCTTTTTATAATGAACCATTGTACCCTTTCATTAACATAAATCAATTTCTTCTCGAGTTTTCTACAAGAAATTGAGTTAAGACCCATGCACTTTATCTTTCATTTATGTGACCTTGGGTTATGATTAAGTATGATTAAGTTCAACCTTTGGCGCTAAGTCTCCAACTATGAACCCCTTTCTTCTATGTGACCAGAACCCATGACCAAAAACAATTCCAAACATGCGCTTATCCGATGATTTCAACATTATCGTGGATCAAACATCATGAATTAATCTAATGGTGAGATCTACGGTCCACACTCTTTTAACATAGTGGAGCATTAAAACTTGGCCACTATGCACTTTTAATCCTAGAGCGACACGTCATCAATTTTATCGACGGTCCAGATCAATGCACGTTTCCTCTATTAAATTAACATCTCTGCAATTTGATTTGCGCCTTTAAATCTCCACCATGGATCTTTCTCCTTGGTGGATGGTCAAATGTTCACTTCCTCGAAGATTTGACAGACTTTGAACCTTTTCATACCTTGGAGATCGACGATTATGATTTAATTAATCATTTGATGGATGACTGGCAGGATTTTGTGACTTCGACACTCTGGTCCTTCGGGAGATTACAACTCTAAATTTGTTTTCAAATCCCCTAGAGTTAAACCTGCTAAAGTGATTACCCTATATTTCCACTTTCTTGATCTAACGGTCATGAGATATCCCAGAGGATCTTAGATCAATGACCCACATGATTTCGTGACTTCCTCCTTCGACGCTTCAGGCAATTTTTCTGGTAGGAGAAGCTCGACATCCCATGAGGCAGTAATCCCAGAGTGACGTGGCATGATGATGTCACCTAGGTTGATGTGGACCCATGGTATGTGCGCCACGTGTCACCCTGATTCGTGAATTTCACAAACCTTATGTGCCAAATGGGCCTTAACACTTGTCACCAGTTGATTGGGACACATGTCATCTTTGTCTTCTGCCACATGTCTCCCTCCTGGATCATGGCTCTATGCTTCTTGATCTAATGAATCACATTACTTCTGAATTCTTCCCTAGATCTAATAGTTGGTGGGATTTTGGGGCTTTGAAATTCCATTACTTCGGGAATTTGTGCCTTATCCTATCCTTCCACTATACTGAATCAGATGATCAAGAATTCACCTGATGTTCCTCCTTGATCTGACGGTTGGCGGGATTTTGGGGCTTCGTCACTCTGGGACTCGAGAATTTGTGATTTCATGGAGATGACTTGTCTTCAATAGTTTCCAAAGTGGCAAAGTTCCAGAGTCACGAAGCTTAGGATATCCTTCCACTGCTTGATCTAATGTTGAGGATTATCATTCCTGATATGACGATTGGGACTTAATTTCTCCCAACCTCTGGCTCCACCTCAATTTGACGGTCCTAGATTGTCCCAAAAACTACATCAACAAACATGATTCATCCTTGATCCCTTTGTATTTACACTTGGATTATAACTGAACCATGATCATTGATCTGTGCCTTATGTAAATGATCGTCGGTTGTCATATCTCCTGACTGTAACATAGTTTCCTCACAGCTCTGAAGGTGTTCTACAGTTGATCTGTTGGGATTTCGATCCCAATAACACTTCATTTGTAGTGCTCCTCCCTTCTGAGATTTTCCTTCAACCTTTCCAATTGTCTTAACACTACATGCTCTGATTCTATGCAACCTAATACTCTACCTCTCATGAGCTTTAGGTTTATAATGGATTCCTCTGCACCTTGCACTATGTATTTTGTGCAACCTACTATTCTATCTCTCTTAAGATTTAGGATCTCAAAGACATATTATTTATTAATTACAATACCATATTAAACTTCTTGAAATCAATGCCAACACCATAATACCATGTCCAACATTGATCATATTAGCCTTATTTTACATCAATGCCAACACCATAACATCATGTCCAACATTCTCCCCCTTTGGCATTGATGGCAACAAAGTAAAACTGATTTTCAATCTTAACTGGATGTTACTAATCATTCTCCCCCTTTGACAACAATGACACAAAGGGATGTTTCATTGCTCCCCCTGGGGTGACGATTCCCCTGAGGTGATACTCCCCCTATCCATGCGCTCCCTTTATGATAAAGCTTATGTAATTTAAAAATATAAGGACATGTCTCTCATTCTCATAAACTAATCTAATAACATGTTCTGCAAAACTTTCATCTTCACTTAAAACTATGTGACTCCCCCACAATCCTTTGACTATGTAGAAATGAACTTTAACATCTGTCCCTTAGAAACAAAATTAATTTTTCATCTTCTACTGTACTGTTGCCTCAAATACTTGAGATATGTTTTAGTTTTCCATGAGTCTTATTCCATAATATTTTCTATCCAAGCTGATTTTAGTGATTCATTAGATATCCTTTAATTATATTTTCCCTTAGCTTATTTTAGGAGTGTGCTAATATTATACAAATACTACTCAAGAATTATCTTCATTTTTTTCCAGACTGCTCCTAATTTTCATGATAGTAGTCAACTATTTAATCATTTATAACCCAAGAGACTCTTAATTTTTGTTGTATCAAATAGTGATATGGTTGAGTTCCCATACAATTATAGCTAACTTATTCACATTCATATCTTCCTCATGTTTATATTTCTACTCAAATAGAAGTAGATCTGATATTAATGTTGTTGTCTTGTAACTCCTCAAACCATGATCTTTGTTCAATAACATTTTGTTGTTGGTCGTAAGAGTCCTCTTCATTAGATTCTCATTCTTTTGGGAATACCTCATTGGATCATACCATACTTTAGTATCAGATGTAACACTTTGCAACAATGTGTACTCTAAAGCATACTGTACACTCCTTGCCATTTCCTTTTGTTGGCTATCGGAAGTCACCCCTAGATTGCTAGCAGGAGCAGAGCCCGATGCCCATCAGTTTTAATGTCACGATTTGTTTAAAGAGTGATCAAATGGAGAAAAACTCAAAACAGCATGATCTCAACTCGGAAACCAGACCAAGCATGCATGAACGAGTGAGGTCTTGATAAACTCCAAACAGTGAGTCATAGTAAAAGGGTGAGCAGGTGGAAGACTTATGCAACAAGGATGCAAAGGTCTATAATAAACATCAGGTTCATCACAGACTGGAGAAGAATGTATTCAAACGCAAAACCCTTTTACATTCAAACACAAAAAACCAGAGAGTACAAGAATGCCACAACAAATCCTTTATCCTAGCATAACTGCAACAATCCATGTGAATCCTTCACTATGAACACTCCGGAATGAGATGAAAAAAAGATGGAAGAAAGGAGAACTGTTTGTTATAAACCAAGAAGTCTCAAACACAGAGGCATAACCAGGAAACCATAATATTTGCTGAAACTTTACAGTCGGGAGCTTAGCTCTACCATCGATAGATACAAAAATGGCAAAAATGCCTACATATACTCAAAATAACAATAGCAGCGGAACCAAGAAACTGTATTGAAGGCTTTGCGTCTTCATGGCTTCTGACACCCTGCAGCCGCAATCTTTGAATAATCGTGCAACTTGTGGCAGACGTGATAGATCTTCTGACAGTTACATCAGTGAACCGACGTGCTTTTAATTCATTGCAGGACGTCCCCATTATGGCGGAGACGATGTCTAACCACCCTCAACCGCCTCAATAATTGCTTCTTGGGATTGAGAACGACCAGGCCAACTCAGCATCTCAGGATAGGGAAGACTTCTCGCGCTGCCACCTGGAACAACCGAATAGCTCGAGGGACGGACATGAGGGCCAGCGTGGAGGACATGGTGTATGGTAGGAGTGATGGCATCGAGGAGTGCGTGGAAGGAGTGGCGAGAAGTGAGAGTGATGACAGAGAGGGGTGACAGGGGATGATCCATGGCGGAAGACACCCAGGTAGATGGGGAGAAGACAGGAGAAACGAGCTCGCCTTCGGGTGAGAAACCGATGTGGAGAGGAATAGGACGCGTGGCAGGAAATGAGCGAATGGTGGGAAGAAAGGAGAGCCACGCGGACCAAAGAAAAGAGGTGAATGGATGACACACGGTAGCAAGGGAAAGGCGGAAGGAAGAATGAAATGACAGGAGGAGGGCCCACACTGGTTAAGCACAGGGCAACTGAGAAGAGTAGGGCTACACGAGCGCCGTTGATTTGGGCGCTACGATCGTGGCCGTCGGGAAGCTGCACATGGGATTTCGGACCCCCCCCCTCCGTTTAAAGGTAGAAAGGCGAGGGGGGTCCGAAATGCTCTTCATCGCCGTTGATCCGGGCGCGCTAATCTGAACCGTCGGAGAGTTGCGCCCGCGATTTCGGACCCCCCCCCCTGCTTAAAGATCGAAAGGCAAGGGGGGTCCGGAATCCAATATGCGTCGTCGATATGGGCGCGCAAATCTGGACCGCCCGGTCTTGCTTGTTTCTTACCATGGGCGCATTATCGCCCGAAACCTTGGACAAGTGGGTTTTTACCCCTTCTTTTGTGTTCTACCCCCCTATGCAAGAAATATCGCTAACATTTGGCTCCATGGGGGATAGAGTCGTCCCTGTGATTCTCTAAGAACTCTTTTGCAGACTTAGTGCCTTTGTTGTTGGGCTATGGAGTCATTTATTAGTCCGAAAAACAAAACAAAAACAAAAACAATATTTACAAAACAAAAATAAAACGAGCCGGCTGCAGCTCACAGAAAACACTTCTTTAAGAAATGCCCATTGACTGGGCCACTAAAAGCTTCATTGCCTTACAGATCTTGCAACTTGTAAGTGTTATTGGAAAACACTTCCATGATATTGAAAGGCCCGAACCAGAGGGCATCAAATTTACTGTGTTTTCCCTTCTCCTACCTGGGTGCATCCCATTTTAGCACCAGATCACCCTACTCAAACTCTTTCTTTTTGTTTTTTCTGTCAAAAGCCTGCTTGATCTTCTGCTGACGATTGTAGGCTCTGTCCAGGATCTGTTCTCTGATCTGTTGCACTTCCACCATTTGATGAATCCTTCTGAGCATAAGATTAGGTTCCCCCTCATATTCATGGAGAAGATTTGCCATAGGCAAGGCAAGCTGAGTGGGGAAAACTGCCTCAATCCCATAAACAAGCTGAAAGGGTGAGAGACCCAGGGATTTCTTCATTGTCACTCGGTCGACCCAAAGTACAAATTTGACCTTTGAGTCCCAGGCCCTTTTATTATCCTCTAATAGATTCTTGATAAGCTTGATTAGACTTTTATTAGAGGACTCTGCCAGTCCGTTTCCCTGAGGATAGTAGGGAGTGGAGTGAATCAGTGAAATTCCAAACTGTTCACAAAATTTGATCAGAGGCTCAGACCGAAATGGGGAAGGATTGTCAGTGAAAATTTTGCTAGGGCAGCCAAACCTAGCAATGATGTCCTCTAGGAAGCTGATGATTACTTTGTGAGAGGTTCTTCTGGAAGGGACAACTTCTATCCATTTAGTGAAGTAGTCAGTTGCTATCAAAATCCATCGGTGCTGGCCACTTGAGGGAGGATGAATTTCCCCGATAAAGTCCAATCCCCACTGCTGAAAGGGTGCCGAGACCACCACAAGTTTCAATGGCATGGATTTGAGTTGCTACTTCCCTGAGAATTTCTGACATTTTATGCAAGCTCTAATTTCCCTACAGACATCAGGAAATAAGGTGGGCCAGTAGTACCCAACTCGAAGGATCTTGTGAGAAGTGGTCTTCCAAAAATAATGGCCCCCGCATAAACCGCTATGGAAGTCATTCATAACCTTCTGGGCCTGCTGTGGGTCCAGACACATCAATAGTATCCCCTGGGGGTCTTTCCAATACAAAGCTTGGCCAATAAGACAGTATTTGACAGCTTTGAGCTTTAAAGCCCTTGCCTTGTATTTTTCCATCCCATCAGGGGGTCTCAACTCCTGCAGGAAATACACAATATCTTTGTACCAGGGGCATGCTGATAATGGCACAGTGCTTTGGGGACCCCTGTTGTGTGATTCGGCTTGGTCACTGACCAAGTTGATTTCCAAGGCTTTATAATTGGATTCATCCAGGAGCTTGGCCAAACCCTGCCCTTTTATTAGCTTGGTGGGCTTAATCTCCAAGTCAAATTCTAGGATCTTGGCGATCCATTTACTTCTTTTTCCGTCTATGTTAGGCTGTATAAGAATGTCCTTCACAGAGGTTGAAGGGACATATGCAATGATCTTTAAGTGTAAGACATAGACCCTGAAAGCTTTGATAGCTCTCACCAAGGCATAAGCCTGCTTCTCCATGATCTCGTATCGGAGCTCTGCATCTCTCAGCGCCTTACTAAAGAAGGCAATAGGCTGCTCTTTCCCTTGATTTTTTTTCTACCACAGAACCACTGCCACTGTGTCAAAGGAAGCAAAAGAAAATATCATAAAATCTTTAGAATAATCTGGACTGACTAGCACAGGAGCCTCGGTCAATGCTTTCTTTATTTGGTCAAAAGACTTCCTGGGTTCAACAGTCCATTTTATTTCATGTCCCTTCCTGAGCATGGCTGTGATATGCTTCACCAATTCAACAAAATTTGAGACAAACCTCCTCAGGAAATTAATCCTTCCCAAAAATGCTTGGACCTCCTTTTTAGATCTGGGAAGTGACAGGGCCTGAATTGCTTCTACCCTGTCAGGATCAATCCTTACTCCCTTTGCTGAGACTATATGGCCTAACAACTTCCCTTCTTGCATAGCAAACAATGATTTCTTGGGATTTAGGGAAAGGCCAAACCTGCGACACTTCAGGAAAACCCTCTTCAAGTGGCAGTGGTGCTCTATATCAGTCTTGGAGAAGACTGTTATGTCATCTAGGTAAATCACCACAAACTTATCTTTTTCCCCGATGAAGGCTATGTCCATGGCTCGCTGAAACGTTGCCCCTGCATTCATCAATCCGAAGGGCATCTTGGAATACATGAATGTGCCCCAAGGAGTGGTGAAGGATGTCTTTTCTCTGTCTTCAGGCATGACTGATATCTGATTATAGCCAGAAAAGCCATCAATCATAGATATCCTAGATGCACCAGTGACCCACTGCAATATGTGTTCCATATTGGGTAGGGGGTAATTGTCCTTCCTCGAACTCCTGTTCAGGTTCCGGAAATCGACACAGAGTCTGATTTCTCTGCTCTTCTTTCTTACTGGGACCAAATTGGCTACCCAGCTAGAGTATCTCAAGGGGACTATGATTTGGGCATCTAGCATCTTTTTCACCTCCCTCTCCATGACAGGTAACAGCGTAGGATTTATCTGTCTCAGCTTCTGCTTGAAAGGTTTATCCTCCTCTTTCAGTGGGATCTTGTGCTCAATCACTGACGTGTCGTATGTCTTGAGGTCTTAGTAGGTCCAGGCGAACACGTCAGCAAACTCCCTCAGCAAATTGGTATATCCGATCCTCTGCTCCTCAGTCAAACTCCTCGACAGCTTGACAAACTTGGGCTCCTCTGGTGTGCCTATGTTGCATTCAGTCATATCAGCATCATTACCCGAAATTCTTCCCTTTATCGCCACATCGTTTCCATCGAACAATCTTTCTAATGGAATTAGACCTCTTGGTATATGATTGCTCGGTAGTTGAATAATCTGATGGTCAGTGAATTTATTCAACAACTCCCCAAGGTGGTGGTCAGGTCCCTCGTCAGGGTCCTCATCTATATGCAATGCAGAGAAGTCATCGATGGATTGGAGGAATTTCTCAATCTCCTGATCATCTTCGAATACCTTTCAATGTTTGACATTGTCTGGCACGGAAGGTCTATATCTTATTTCCACCTCCGATCTGTTAGTGGGAAGCGCAGGAGCCTCGAACAAACTAGCTGAGAAGGCTTGAAAGTCGGCTGGGGCATTTTCTTCCCATGGAATGAAAGAGATGTTAAAATCTAGGAAGAAACTATCAATTAAATCCCATACCTCGTTCCTGTAATTCTTGAGGCGAGGGTGCTTGGTCTGATAGACGTTTTTGACCTGCTGGAAAACTAATTCTGCATCCCCGAACACAACTATCTCCCTGATTCCCATTTCTTTTGCGGCCCTTAATCCTAGAACCAGAGCCTCATATTCTGCCACATTGTTGGTGACTTCGAACTCCAGCTTGTATGACAGTGATATGGTTTCCTAAGAAGGAGACTTGAATACCACTCCGACACCTGCACCTATATTGGAAGAATCTCTGTCAAAGAACATCCTCCAAACAGAGGTGGTTGGAGGAGGCATCCCCTGATCAAGATTGAGATGCTTTCTGATCCGCAAAGGGGTCTCAGGCTCATCAGTGACCTGCAATAAGCTAGATCCTAAGTCAGTGTCCAAGGCATAGATGGGATGATTGGTAGGGTTTGCTTCATCACTGACAATGTAGGCTAGCTGGGCTTCTCTGTACAATCTCCTATGTTCCCCCCCAAAGACCGGGATGGTGGCATAGGTGAGATCCATCTGTAACGTCCCTCCAAGTCTCTTAATCCAAGATCTTGACAACAACATGCCAAACTTGGGGGGAACATCAAATACCACTATATCCATGATCATACTTTTCATGGGTAGCTGAAACAGGGACACCACCAGGTCCTTGATGACTCCCAAACACTGTACCCTCATGGAGTCAAGGGAATAGAGGTCATGATAGGCTCCGGTGACTTCTAATCCTAGCTCTTCCATGACGGCTTTAGGCATGAGGTTGTGGGAGGCCCATGAATCCATTAAGCAATTATGTATCACTTTGTCATGTATATTCAGGGAGGTGTAGAAGGGAGGGGATGAATCATCTCTGTCTTCTACCATGGGACCTAGGACCACTGCATGCCTTTCATTTTGGAGGTTTATGCAGTCTGTGCAAGGGCCAGAGGCTTCAGATTTCAACAGGTCAGAGACGCATTTTTTGAACTCCCCATGTTTGATTAACTCAGTGAGGGGCATGGGAATTCTGATCTTTTGGATTTCATGCTCAAAATTAAAGGAAGATGTGAGCTTTGGAATTTCTCTAATCTCAGGAGCATGATTTTCAATGATAGGGGAGAGCGGTTGGGCCTTCTTACCTCTATGGTTGTCTGCTACCTCGTCAGCAGGCTTCTCTTCTCTAGAGGATGACTCAGGAACATCAGGTGCTGCCACCCTCTTGTCTGATCTCAGGTTATACCTGCCTCGGCCACTGCCAGCTTTGTCCACTTTGCTCAATTCATTCAGCTGACCATCCATGAGAGATTCTTCATATGCTGATTTATTCAGATGAGGGAAAGGGGGAGTGACCTCTAAACTATGAATCTTTGGCTCAGGTTACTCCACTTCTTCTTGTTCTTCATCAGCCATGAAATTTTTCTGGAAGGGAGCCTGAATTCTTTGGTCATCTCTGTCTCTTTCCTTCTCTTTTTGCATAGTTGGAGGAGAAAAATTGTTTGGTCTTCTGAAACCTCCTTTATTTTCGGTGTTCTGAGGGCCCTTATACATCTGCCTTCTTTCCACCTTCAATCTCTCCACTTCTTCTTTAAGAAAGTTCATTACTTGCGCCAGCTCGCTTACTTGAGGGTGGGACAATGATGGGCCAAAGATGTTAGAGTCAGAAGTCGAGGCCTCCGATTTCCCTTTTCTTCTATCTGTGTTGGCCTTGTCCCTCAGTTTGTCTGCTGCTAATATATTAGATTCCACTTCTATAGCTGCATCTTGCATCTGAGCTAAAGAGGTGGCTCTCCTTTCTCTTAATACGAGACAGAAATTAGGGTCAAATGCACTAGCATATGAAATTTGAGTAGAGGCTTCAGAAGGTTTTATCTCTGCAGGAATCTTGTTATACATCTTATTGAATCTTTTGGAGAAGTCAGAGACAGACTCTCCTTCCTGCTTCTTCAAGGATCCAAACTCAGTCATGTAATATATATAATCTTTTCTATCCCCCCACTGTCTCAGGAAAACATTATCCAGAGCCTCAATACCAGCAATAGATCCAGGGGTCAGTCCTCTGAACCACTTCCTAACTTCACCATCCAGACTATGGACGAAGACTCTCATCCAGACATCTTCATTCTCAATATTCAGGTTGTCTGCGTAGCTGTAAAAGGCAGCCAGGTGCTCTTCAGCAGTGACATCTCCCTCACCACTGAACTTGGGCATGTATTTCAAATAGTCTCCAGCAGGGAGAGGGTTCAAAGGCTGAGGAAGAATCAACGGAGCATATCTAGGTGCGACTATAGCATCCATTTTGTTCGGAGGGGGATTAACACCAGCCATAGGGATGTTGAGCAGAGGAGAACTCGGAGGAGATGGAGTGTGAACAAGTGAGGAAGGAAAAGAGGTCCTCACAGGAGATGACGGGGAAAACAGAGAGAAGTCTAAGGGACTTGAGTGTGTAGGTGTTTCTCTTTGTGCAGCAGTAGTAATCAAAGGAGGAGTAGTGAAACCTCCTGAGAGGGGAGCGACAATGATCTCTCCCTCTGATACTAGACCAGGAGGGGAAAAATCAGCAGGAACACTCCCAAAGTTCAAAAAATGGGAAACTTCAGAGCAAGGACGACTAGGAAACTGAGAATCTAAAAATGGAGTTCTCACAGAAGGGGAGGGCGTATTACCTTTTTCATCGACAGAAACTTCTTTTGCAGCTCTCTTTCCCTTTCTACGCACCGCTTCCAAGTCTGCTTCCGGAGTGGCCAAAGGAAAGTGTGGATTTGACCTCGTATGTCTGCCTCTCGAAGCCACAGTTGATAGGACAGGATCTCCCCAGCGGAGTCGTCACAGTGGAGTCGCCAGGTGCACAGTAGCAATCTTCAAGTCCTGATTTCTGATGCACCTTCATAAGTCAGTTAGTCGTTGTCATTCTGCCCAGGGAAAATCTTCAACTTCGTCCTCGGCAACGGCGCTAGAAATGTTGGCTATCGGAAGTCACCCCTGGATTGCTAGCAGGAGAAGAGCTCGACGCCCATTAGTTTTAATGTTACTATTTGTTTAAAGGGTGATCAAATGGAGAAAAACTCAAAACAACATGATCTCAACTCGGAAACCAGACCAGGCATGCATGAACGAGTGAGGTCTTGATAAAATCCAAACAGTGAGTCGTAGTAAAAGGGTGAGCAGGTGGAAAACTTATGCAAGAAGGATGTAAAGGTCTATAATAAACATCAGGTTCATCACAGACTGGATAAGAATGTATTCAAATGCAAAACCCTTTTACATTCAAACACAAAAAACCAGAGAGTACAAGAATGCCACAACAAATCCTTTATCCTAGCATAACTGCAACAATCCACGTGAATCCTTCACTGTGAACACTCCGGCATGAGATGAAACAAAGATGGAAGAAAGGAGAACTGTTTGTTATAAACCAAGAAGTCTCAAACACAGAGGCATAACCAGGAAACCAAAATATTTGATGAAACTTTACAGTCAGGAGCTTAGCTCTACCATCGATAGATACAAAAATGGCAAAAATGCCTACATATACTCAAAATAACAATAGCAGTGGAAACAAGAAACTGCATTGAAGGCTTTGCGTCTGCATGGCTTCTGACACCCTGCAGCCGCAATCTTTGAATAATCGTGCAACTTGTGGCATACGCGATAGATCTTCTGAGAGTTACATCGGTGAATCGACGTGCTTTTAATTCATTGCAGGACGTCCCCATTATGGCGGAGACGATGTCTAACCACCCTCAACCACCTCAATAACTGCTTCTTGGGATTGAGAAAGGCCAGGCCAACTCAGCATCTCAGGATAGGAAAGACTTCTTGCGCTGCCACCTGGAACAACCGAATAGCTCGAGGGACAAACATGAGGGCCAGCGCGGAGGACATGGTGTATGGTAGGAGTGATCGCATCGGGGAGCGTGTGGAAGGAGTGGCGAGAAGTATGAGTGATGACAGAGAGGGGTGACAGGGAATGATCCATGGCGGAAGACACCCAGG